>APFE031732224.1:56635-73441 GCA_000404065.3 Pinus taeda
GTTTTCACCCACATTGGGTTTCCACCTTATATCTTGTGTTCTTTGGTGTGACTGTTGCTCTATTTTTGTTCTTGTTATATGGTTCTGACACACAGATTAATATATTATAAGTTTGGGAAGTATACACACGTTTCATCTACAAATATTTGTATAAATTGAAAAGAGTTTGATAATACTGATTCACCCCCCCCTCTTAGTATTATTTCCAACAATTGGTATCAGAGCAGGTCCTTCAGGGAAAAACTTGATCGCTTGAAGGAAGATCTATCATCATGAGAAACTATGAAAAGGAAGCATCTATCAGGCCACCGATATTTGATGGAACCAACTTCATCTATTGGAAGGTAAGAATCATTGCCTATCTTCAATCTCTTGGTACAAAAGTTTGGGATATTGTGGAAACATGATACACATTTCCGTCAGCAACTCCTATAGATTCAGCTGGTAAGAAGAAGTATGAAACAAATGCAAAAGCTGTCAATACTCTATTGGGAAGTCTATCTCAATTAGAATTTGTCAAAGTGATGCAGCTCAAAAGCGCAAAAGAAATATGAGACAAGATCGTTCTGAGCTATGAAGGAGATGAGAAGGTAAAACGAGCAAAATTACAAACTCTTAGAATTCAATATGAAAGTCTCAAAATTCATAATGATGAAAGTGTGGCTAGCTATTTCCTACGTATAGATGAGATTGTAAATTGTATGAAAAACTTGGGTGAAGAAATAAAAGAAGTTGTTTTGGTTGAGAAGGTTCTAAGATATTTGTCTCCTAAGTTTGATTCAAAAGTTTTTACCATAGAAGAAAAGGAGAATCTAAAGAATCTTACCATGTCACAATTACACGGAATTATAACTGCTTACGAAATGAGAAAAGGAGCACCATCAGACAGAAGAGAAGCTGCATTCAAAGCTTCAGGAAAAGGAGATTACTATGATCCAGGACATATGTCAGAAGAAGAGGAAGAATCAAATTTTGTCAAGAACCTTCAACGGGGAACTGGAAGATTCAGAGGTAAGCTACCTTTCAAATGCTTTGCTTGTGGAAGAGTCGGTCATTATGCTGAAAAATGTCCTCATAAAGATAAACTAGACAGAGGTAAGGAACCTGTTAGATGGAACAGAAAACAATATGTAAGTAAGAAGAGCTATTATACTCATGAAGACAGTGATGGACTTTCAAATAGTGATGAAGATGAACAAGGTCATGATAATAGACTTTTGATGGATTTTGAAGATGATGTTTCTTTGGATTCTATAAATGAGAAGGGTCTGTATGAAGAAATTCTAAACTTAAAATTTGTTTATAAGAAAAGATATATTATTGATACTCTAACATTTCACTTGTGAAAAGGATAAACCACATTGAAAAGAGTTTGAATTTGTTGTGTGGGACTTAGAAAGGAAATTGAGAAAACAAAAGCCCTTAATCTCAGATTTGCTAAAGGATCTGAAACTCTAGATGAGATTATCAAAGTGCAGCGTTCTCCTCTAATCAAAACAGGTCTCGGATATTCCGAAGAAGCGTCTCAATCTCAGAAGCAAGCACAAAAGCCATCCATCTCCAAAAGCTACCTTGATGCAGCAAGGAGAAATGAACAACAAAAACATGATGAAGATCACCAGGTAAATCAGGGACAAGTTGCTTCAAGAATGATCAAAGATTATCGGGAGCAATCTACTTCTAGGATGAACAGAAGCCTCAATTGACCATAGGTAAATTGTTCTCAATTTAGCTCAAGAATGGATGGAAACTACAATCATATGGTAGGTAGAGTTGATAGTCGCAGGAATTTCTTCAATGGCTAATGCTTCTCTTGTCATAACTTTGGTCATAAAGCTGCTCAATGTGTTGCCTATAAGACCATCATGACTAGGGAAGCTCAAAAACAAAGGGGTATGACAGGAATCATGAAAAGAACCTACAGTAACTTCTCTACTCTTGAAAATGAAACAGAATGCACTATCTGTAACAATTTCGGTCATGAATATTTTGAATGCAGAAGCAGGTTTCGGAAAACAATTCAGAAGGAGCAGACTTCATCGAGTTCAAAAACATGGAGAAAGAAAGAACCGCAACCAGACAGATGTGGGATAGCCCTATATGCGGAAGGACAAGAAAACCATTGGTACATTGACAGTGGATGCTCAAAACATATGACAGGTGATAAAAAAAAACTTCAGTCATATATTGCCTTAGAAAGGGAAAAGAAGGTATCATTTGGAAATGACACCCCTGCATTCATAAAAGGTAAGGGTTTTGCCCAGTTGAAAAATAAGGTCAAAGCTGGTAATGTTATGTATGTTGATGGCTTAAAGCATAATTTATTAAGTGTTAGTCAAATGTGCGATCAAGGAACTGAGGTAATATTTAGATCAAATGGATGTATTGTTCGTGAGCTTGACACAGGAAAAACAATGATCAAAGGCACAAGAACTCCAAATAATTTATACATATTCAAAGAAGGAGAACAACAATGCTATCTGAGCAAGAATGACGAACACTGGTTATGGCACAGAAGATTGGGGCATCTTAGTTTCTCCCAGATAAGGAAAGCATGCAAATATCAGGTAGTTCGTGATCTTCCTGACATCAAAATTCCAGACAATACAATATGCAAATCATGTCAATTTGGTAAGCAAACCAGAACTAATTTCCCTGAGAAGGAAGGATCAGCTAGTAGGCCACTTGAACTTGTCCACACCGATATATGTGGTCCAACTAAGAAGAGGTCACCTCGAGGAGAAGAATACTTCATTTTGTTCATTGATGACTTTTCAAGGATGTGTTGGATAGGGCTCATGAAGTATAAAGATGAAGCTTTCAAAAAATTCAAGTCATTCAAAGCTTTGGTTGAAAACGAATCAGACCGCAGAATCAAATGTCTCAGATTTGATCGAGGAGGATAATTTACCTTAGATGAATTTTTTGATTTTTGTGAAGAACATGGAATCAGAAGGGAATTTTCTGCTGCAAGGACTCCTCAGCAAAATGGAGTAGTAGAAAGGATGAACAGAACGGTTCAACAAATGGCTCGTGCTATGCTTGATGAGTCTGGAACTCCTGCAACCTTCTTGGGTGAAGCCGCATTTGCCGCTGTTACTATCCTCAACAAGACAAACGTCCGGGTAAACAAAACTCAGACTCCTCATGAACTTTGGTATGACAAGACTCCCACGGTAAAATACTTCAAAATTTTTGGAAGCAAATGCTACATTAAAAGGACCGATGAAAATCTTGGTGAGTTTGAACCTAGAGCAGATGAAGGCATTTTACTTGGCTACTCTCCCCACAGCAAAGCTTACAAATGTTACAATAAAAGACTTGGAAAAATTGTCGAAAGCATTGATGTAGTGGTTGATGAAGAAGGAAACACTCCTAGACAGGTAAGGTCTGAAGTTTTCGAAGATGGCGAAGACTATCCGTTAACATCAAATCAGATTCATGACGAAGAAGAAATCCATGAGGCACCAGAAGAGCAGGTAAGGATAGAAGAGAAGACTCCATCCAGATATGTTCAAAAGAATCATCTGGAATCCAAAATTCTAGGGCAGAAAGGGGCAGGTGTACAAACAAGGAGAACCATTTCAGAAGCTTCAAGCTATCTAGCCTTGCTCTCCTCCATAGAAACACAAAATGTAAAAGAGGCATGCAAAGATGAATGCTGGGTCAAAGCCATGGAGGAAGAACTTGAGCAGATTGAGAAGAATAACACTTGGGAGCTAGTTCCTAGACCAGAAGATAAAAATGTCATAGGGACAAAATGGATTTTCAAAAATAAGCTAAATGAAAATGGAGAAGTAGTTAGAAACAAGGCAAGACTTGTGTGTAAAGGGTATGCGCAACAAGAAGGCATAGACTTTGAAGAAAATTTTTCTCCAGTTGCCAGACTTGAGGCTATAAGAATGTTCCTTGCTCTCTCTAGCTTTCAAAAGTTCAAAGTATTTCAGATGGACATAAAATCTGCCTTTCTGAATGGAGACTTAAATGAAGAAGTATATATAGAACAACCTGATGGGTTCATCCTTGGAAATGATCCAAAAGTTGTATGTAGACTTAAGAAGGCACTCTATGGTCTTAAACAGGCTCCAAGGGCATGGTACTATCGTCTGGACAAATATCTTCATCAACAAGGTTTCTCAAAAGGCTCAGCAGATAGCAATCTATATATAAAAATTGATAATGATAAAATTGCTAATACTTGTTTATACATTGATGATATTCAATTTTGCAGGCCAATGAAGAAGCATGAGTCAAAACTTTGCTTTGGTGATGCAAAAAGAATTTGAAATGTCTTTGCTTGGTGAGTTGACATACTTCCTTGGTTTACAAATCCAACAAAATAAAGATGGTATATTTTTATCCCAAACCAAGTACCTAAAGCAGATCTTGAAGAAATATGGCATGGAAGACTCGAAACCAGTATGTACCCCTATGGTAATAGGATGCAACCTCAACACCAATGATGAATCAACAATAGTACATCAACCAACCTATAGATCCATGATTGGTAGTCTACTCTATCTGACAGGAACTCGGCCAGACATCATGCATGCAGTGGGGATAGTTGGAAGATTTCAGGCTAATCCAAAGGAAGCACACCTTCAAGTAGTTAAGAGGATCTTCAAATATCTTCAAGGAACAAAAAACTATGGCCTATGGTATCCTAGAGATACAGATCTCACACTTCATGCATATACAGATGCAGATTGGGCAGGAAGCGTGGATGACAGAAAAAGCACTAGTGGTGGTGCATTCTTTATGGGATCCAGATTAGTATCATGGTTCAACAAGAAACAAAGTTCAATTGCTTTATCTACAACTGAAGCAGAATATTGTGCTGCTGCATCTTGCTGCACACAACTTCTTTGGATTGATGCAAACTTTGCAAGATTTTCAAATCACCTGTACTCCACCTATCTCCATCTTCTGTGATAATACAAGTGCAATCAGTGTTTCAAAAAATCCTGTCATGCATTCAAAGACTAAGCACATACCTATCAAGTATCATTTTCTAAGGGAACAAGTGCTTGAACAAAAAGTTAAATTGGAGTATGTTCCTTCCAAGGAACAAATAGCTGATATACTCACCAAACCATTGCCTAGGGAGACATTTGAATACCTCAGACATAAGCTAGGGGTCGTTGATGCATCATCTTGTTGTTGAATCTTGTCGGTGGTTGTACGCAGGTGGATACGCGTACATATGGGAGTACAGTCGCGTGGGTCTGACAGAGACCATCTGGCACAGGTTCAAGGGGAGCATATATTCTTCTAATAATGCATTGTTGGCATTATCTTAGAAGTCCTTGGTTTGGTTCCACAATTGTTTTTGGTGGAATAAATGCTTGATTGACAGATACTGCTGATGATAGTTGTGGATAGCTAATCTTTTTGTCTCTATTTCTTTTCATATCAAGGTCATGTAACGGCCTATTTTGGTTTCCCCACTATGCCTGGGATGATTGATGTATGTTCTTGTTTTATTCCCCTTTGGATGGGAGATGGATGTATGTATGAGTCTTTGATGATAACAAGGTCACCTATGATGTATGGCATCATGTTCTTTCTTGTAGAACATCTTTTGTAGACATTGTTTACAGTCAGGGGGAGCATGAACAACACTTCAGTAGAGCAGGGATCTTCAAGCAGCTTCGTACACCTTGGCATATACAACAGGTCCTTAGGGGGAGAATGGTCAGCGGAATGGTCCACCCTTTTCCCTTGATGTCAAAGGGGGAGAGGGATTGGGTATTGTTGCCATCAAGTCCAAAGGGGGAGATTGTTGGATTTATGATGTATATGTTGTACTTGATGACAACCCTCTCATAGAAGAACAATTCACGTATACAACCAGATGAATCTACAGAAAAAATATCAGATGTGACAGAATACATGGGATGCAGGACAAAGGAATCAGATGACAAATTATAGTGCAGTAGTGTTATTTTCGGGTTCCGCAGGTACACTGTCCAAAAGGTGCGGTCATTGACAGGTTGCGTAGGTGCGCCTCTCATAAGATGCGGATATGTTCATATGCACTTCGAAAAAAAAATGTGAACCTAAAATGCACGGACTTTCATGCAGAGAAAAACGCGCATGTGGAAAATCTTATGTTTGGTCCATGGTATTTAGTCCAATGTTTTTGATCCTATGGTTTTGGTCCGTGGTTTTGCATCTAAATTATTGAACCTAGGTTTTGGATCCCTAGTATTGGATCTCTATGGTTTTAGTCCATGGTTTGAGAAAGGCCTAGACTATAAAAAGGGAAGGAGATCTTTTGGCCTATTCACTTGTGTGTGTTGAATATCTTAAGAGCAAGATCTGAAAATCTGGTGATCAGTTTCATAGTTGGATCTGAATCAACCTGAGCATTATAAGGCGGATCTACTGATGGGTCGAGATCTCTTTGGCGTATGATCAGATCTGTGAATTTGACCGTCTGGGGTTTAATTGAGGATTGATAAAGTGTTTGTACCCAGAGGTCCGCAGGCGAGATACGGCGCAGATGCGGAGGTGCGCAGTCCAGTTGACGCCGCAGGTGTGGAGGTACGCAGTCCAGTTGATGCCGCAGGTGCGGAGGTGCGCAGAATAGAGGATAGAACAAGTGTGGAAGTGCGCAGGCTCGACACAGAGGAAGTGCAGATTTCCGCAGGTTTTTATTGGTGAAGTTGTTGACTTTTCTTTGAAATATTTTTAGTTGCCTTTGCTTATTACTGCTGAGTTCAGGGTTCTGTATTTGCGCTTGGTTGCTGTATTAAGAAGCTATTGATTCAGTATTTGCACAAGGAAGTTGGGTAATTTCAGATCTATTTGATGTTTGATTGATATTCATGGATCCAGTATGAAAATTTATGAAACGTGTTCCCTGGAAGAAAAGAGAAGGTTGTAGCCTTCTGCAGGTTGAAGCCTGCGTACTGGTAAAGTATTGCACCAGTACAAAATGATTGTAAAAAGAAGTTTCTAATTGAAAGAAGATATAGACATATTGCAGCAGGTGGTTTTCACCCACATTGGGTTTCCACCTTATATCTTGTGTTCTTTGGTGTGACTGTTGCTCTATTTTTGTTCTTGTTATATGGTTTTGACACACAGATTAATATATTATAAGTTTGGGAAGTATACACAAGTTTCATCTACAAATATTTGTATAAATTGAAAAGAGTTTGATAATACTGTTTCACCCCCCCCTCTCAGTATTATTTCCAACAATGGTATTATCTTGTCTCACTCTTCAAATTACTATCCCTAAGGGAATGGTTTTGCCGAGTCTAAATTAATGCATATTATAAATAAAACTATTGGCAAGAATAAAAGGAGACAGGATAGGCATATTAAATACACTTAATGGGTTGATAGGATCACCAAGAAAGACTCAACTGCAAAAATCCCATTTGAGTTGGTATATAGGATGGATATAACCTTTCCTATTCATTTGAAACTTCTCATGTACCATATTTTACAATATTCTTCCACTGATCCTAATGCAATGTAGGAAATAATTTCATAGCTGATTGAGTTTGACGAGAGCTAGAGATAATCTGTCGATCATTTTGTCAAGAGTGAGGAAGTCATGAAGAAGGAATTTGACATGAAGGCTCATAGACAAGATTTTTGAATTGGTGACTTGGTGCTTTAATGGAACAAAAGGGTGAAAAACCAAATACCATGGTAAATTTGAAAGTTTATGGTTAGGTCCTTAGATTATTGTTGATATTTTCGGTGATAATTCCTTCTACATTGGTCATCTAGATGGTGAGAACCTTCCACTGCTTGTCAATGAGCAACACCTCAAACTGTAATACAAACATGTAACCTTATGCTATAAGGGGCATTTTCTTAACCTTTGCTAGTTATCATTTTTGCTTGTGTGATTTCCTTTTATTTATGTTATTTAGATGCTTTAGTTTAGTTGTAATTTTTGGTGTTTTAATTTCTATTTCTATTTCCATTAGTTATGCTATTTTATTAGTTTGTTTCCATTTCAGTTTTATTTTATTTCCCTACTAGGAAGGGATAATACTTTAGTTTGACTCTCTCCCTATATTTTATGTCTACTCGGTGAGCTTTTTCAGGTGACAGATGGAATATTTTGATGTTCTCACATCTTGTCGGGTAGGTCATGTGTCTTGGAGTTGGAGCTAGTTGTTACCCCTCATGCCAGCTAATGAGGTGAAAGAATTAACTCTTTTTGTCACTTTGTTGACCTAGTTTTGACCATTTTACTTGTTAGAAGCCATCATAACTATCATTTTCATACTTTAATGCAATCATCTATGCATACAAATTCTATATGATCTACAAAGTTAGAAGTAAGCATTTTTAAAGGCAATATGCCAATTGTTCTATAGTTTTGTATGTTTTCTTTGTAAAAGAAAGTTAAAATGTAAAGTTGCAAAAATTGACATATTCCATAGCTGCTCTCTAGTTCTATAGAAAAATCAGAAGTTGGCATAATTGAGACACCATAAAGTGAACCCAAAAGATAGAGGACGTGGAAAAAAGTCTTAGGAAGGTTATCCACCTATCGGCCGCAGCCATAACACAATCACGTTACCACCATAGCTCGGTTAACACCTCAATCAACAAGGCAAGTAATGATAGATTATGTAATAGGTTCGCGTGGCATCATGGTAGAGCACTGTGGAATCGTGACAACAAAGAAATATGGTAGAGGGTCATGGCATTGTGGCAAAGGATCGAGGGAAGAGTATTGTGGACAATATATGATGCTCACATGTTCAATATTTCGATATCCAAGATCCATGAAATATGAATCATCGTTACTCTATTCTAAAACATTGCAATGAAACTTTGAGTCATTGCTAGTCTATTTCGAATTATAGCAATAAGGTTATGACTCGGTTGTTATCTTTAAACTCTATAAATACTACAGTTTCTTTGAGGATGAATAAATTAAGCTTTATTTGTAAAAAAATTATACCATTAATATAATCTCAATCCATGGGAGTTACATATTTTCTATGTGTAAGTGCATGTGTGGTTTAAGTTAACAATCAAGTTTTAAAGTTTCTCTAGTGCATGCAACCAACCACAAGGGCCCCTTGTGTTAGGATCCACACAACCTCTTTTTGTTTTGTTTTTTGTTTGTCAAGTTGTTTGTGTCCTTTAGAGATGACTACATGATTAATATTTGGCTTAAGAAACACAATGCAAGGGCATCTAAGCTATCAAAATCACTTGGGGATCGCACTCGACCTGCACCACATCAACTCTTAACATGATTGTATTTTTGCGCACGGAGTTTTGAACTAGTGACCTTCACATCATAGAGTGAATTAATAGTACAGCCCATCACCGTTTATTCTACGACCCGTGGGTATGCTGCCTCTTATTTGATTGAGTTTATTTCTTTTTATTAGTATAGTTTTGCTCGTTTCACTATGATTTTAGTGTAGTTTATGTTTACAGAGATAATACTTTGTTTAAAGATTTAATAATAGTTTTAGTAGATTTTATAGCTAGAGGATAAGTGATCACTTAGGTTAAAAATTCATTTCTTGTATTATGTTTTAAGTTAATTCGAAAGTGTGAATTTTATTTGCATATGTGTGTCAATATAATTAAGGCTAATCACATTTATCTTCTGAGTGAATAGACATTATTCTTTGAAGCCACAAAAAAATATAATCCAAATTCTTAAATAAGTTTGTTTTCAAATTATCAAATTCCCTACATGGTTATGAATATCTATAAATGTTTTAGAACCATGATTATATTGAGTTAGCTAGTTGTCAAGTGCTTTCACAAATTAACATCCATTTGCAACACAAATTTTATTACATTAGATTAGAAGCTAAATACTAGGATATATTTTGCATTTCACTTCATAAGATTACAAACCCAGATTGATAATTTAATGTGACAAAATTCTAGTATAATTTAATTGACCAACATCAACGTGGGTACACATTTATTTTTGCAACACATTTCACACCATTGTAAGTCCAATATCATAAGTTAAAGCCTTGTAACAACCATATGAGGCCCTATATTGGGTGTCCTTGATATTGTGTTTGGTGAGACCATGGCTAGTTCCCTTGGGTTAATTTATGTCTCCTTTAATCTTGGATAGAATTAGAGGGCCTTGGATGGGCTTACCTGAGGACTCATGGCTTTAGGGGAGCCTGCTTTTGTAGGAGTGATCACCAATGTATGGGTGAATCCAACTTATTTAAATGTGCACCTATGTCTTAACATATGGTTATATATTTATTTAGTTTGTATGTGGCCTTAGCCTTAGTGCAATATCCCTTAGACAATTCACATACATTTTAGTCTTACAAAGTGAAAATTTCATGTTTCCCAATGCAAGTGGTCATGGAAGTAAAAAAGTTAACATGGTCCCATTTTTTTTCTGTTTGATAAGGGGATGAAATGCCACATTCAATTTTTAAAAACAGTGAAGGTATTGTTAATATATGAACGGTCAAAGCTGGTCAACATGTACTACAAATTTCTAGCTGGTGGAACAAGGGAAATGTTGGGTTGTTTTTGACATGTATTATGTCAAAATTGGTCTACAGAAAGAGAGGAACAAAACCCAAGTCTCAGTTTTCCAAGAATTCGAAGGAAATTAGATATATTCCACTTGGGCATGATGATGTGGTAGCAAGCGTGATAATGTGGAAATGCCGTGGGATTTGGGAGCCAATAAGGCTCATCATAGGTGATCAGAGCAAATAGTAGCCAAAGTAGGTGGAAAAATTGGCGCAGTCATCAAGGCATTTGAGATAGGAGAAAATGGTGGCAAGTCGAGTTCTACTATCCATGAAAAGTCAACTCAACTGGATATTGGAAAAGATAAGGTAGTTATTAGAAGTCAAAGGTGGAATGATTGAGCATCTTCGACCAAGAAGTTATCAAAGGGACAAGTTGTTACCCCTTGCAAAGTCAAAATTCATCTTATGGACAAAATAAGCCCATCTTCAAAGGAAATTGAGTTACCATGGACCGAGTTTAACTTCAAGCTAATCATTTTAGAGGGATGTTGGAGATTTGGTAGGGACAATGGAGCACCTATGGACCATTCTTCAACTTTTGGACCACAAGGAGAGGGTATGTTGCAATCTTAAGGTGAATTTGACTTAATTTGACCCCTTAATGGGAAAACTCATGGATGTAATGTAATATTTTATTAAATTTACTGAGTCTAAGACACATGGATGACTAGTAAATATTATTCTTTAGAGGAGAATTTTGACTAGCTATTAGCTAACCATTATCTAGCAGTTTATAATTTTTTTATCAAAGGCTAGCCTCCATCTCTTAAATATTGTTTTTGTTGTGTGAAATTATATGCCATGATAAAAATAGCTCATTTTCAAACACGTTTATTATATTTTTTAAATTTTGTGGGTTGGTTTTTACATGTGTATTGACCAAAGATTTGATAGTACGTTGGAAAATATATCAGATCCTACACTGGCTGTGCCATCACCAAGACAACCATGAAGACGCAAGGCCTAAACACTCCTCTACCTACTCCAAGCCATCCATGAGAATCCATCTCCATAGACTATATGTCAGGCCTCACTTCTATCAAGCACGGTAATGACTGTGTATTTATAGTTATAGACAAATTTTCTAAGATGGCTATATTGGCAGCTTGTAAGAATAGTATCACAGTAGAGGAAACTACCAAACTTTGCTTTGAATGAGTGTGGGTACATTTTGGGATCCCATAGACCATTTTATCATATCGGGATAGGAGGTTCTTGAGCACATTTTGGTCAAGCCTCTAGACATTATTGGACACCAAGCTCACCAAGTCGACTGCATTCCATCCCCAGACTGATGGCCAGACATAGGTTGCCAACATAATGATAGTACACTTAATACACATGTATAATGCCAAGCATCCACAAACTTGGGATGAGAGCCTTACCTATGTGCAACAAAGTTATAAGAAAGCTCTCCATTGCTCGATTGGCGGTAGTCCCTTTCAAGTGGGTTTGGGATTTCAACCATCGTGTTCGATTGATGTTGCCATGCCTCACGCAACTACATAAACCAAATCCATACATGTACAATTCGAGGTTGATAAAGTAACCAAGTTTATTGAACACATCCAACACATCCGCTAGTAGGTGCATGATATCTTGTATAAGTCCAATGCCAAGTACAAGCAGTGACATGATCAAAATCGTGTGCCATAATAGTTTCATGTGGGTGACGAAGTCTAGTTGCATTTGCAGAAAGAACACTTGGTAGGAGCCCATCAGAAGCTCCGACCTCTACGACACCATTTTTACACCATGACCAAGGCTATGGGAGACAATGATTTTGAGCTCAACATTCCCCCCTTCCTTGGGATGCACCTAGTGTTCAATGTGGACTACCTTCGGCCATACTACCCACCATTGATGGACACATTAGACATTATAGAACAACTAACATCAATAGAGCTCAACCCAAACTGCATGGAGTAGGCGACAAATGATTAGATCATGGATACACATATCAAGAACACTCACCAAAAGAAGATCCAATTATATCAGTGTTGGAAATGTGCTCACTACTGAGAAGGGGGGGTGAATCAGTAGTGACAATGTATATTTAAAAATTCTTTTCAATTACTAATTCATAATCACACATTACACCATTATAAGATCAACTCATACAATGCATTAACCAATAAGGAAAATACTATGATCAACATATGAAAACCATAACATAATCACAACATCTCATGCACAAGGGACACAAGGATCTCTGGTGGAAAATACTCACCCTTTTCTGCTGCTACTAATCTGCTTCTAATTTTATTAATCATGCAAATCAATTCAAATCATCGCTGGCTATGCCTAGTAAGGAAATTTCTCATATAACATCGACTAAGTGAACTCCTATCCACTGGAGACTCCTATCCCCTAAAATCCTCACCCAACCACCATTTGACTATGAGAATGATTCTTCCTTTTACTTGCTAACTACACCCATAGGCAAGGAACACCTATCCCTTCTTCACAAATCTATCTCGATTTGCTGATCAATAGGGCCACATTTCAGAATAGTTCAAACTAGGACCCCTACACAAGGCAATAACATCTTATTTCTTTGAACAACTCAATACATCATAATTATCTCAAAACATATATACCTAATACATCAACATATGAACTCTAAACTCTCAATCAACTTCTCAAGTTCTCTCTAACATGCACACACCCAACTCAACACATGACCATAATACAAAAGCTGCATAATAGGATATAAGCAATATAACTATGAACTGCTACAACTATGTAAATCAACACTCAACCCTTGCATACAAAAATATAATAGCAATAATCAAGGAGCAATGCTCTCCTCATCATATCCTCCATAAAACTCTCAAATCTTGCAGAAGAAACATGTTTGAAGCTCTAGTATTTGCCTCTGAAATTCTTTTGTTATAGAACCTCCAAAAACTCTGTTACATTCAGCAGAAGAAACACTGCCTCACCACAACAATTTCTACCCTCACAATGAATCTCCTCACTCCATGATCTAAGAAGATGATATCTCTATGTGATCTTATCACTAAAATAAACCTCTGAAACATAACATGCTGTAGGAGGTCACTCTATGCTCTCTACACAAAGATGTGCTCTAATTCTTGCTTCAAATGGTCGATTTTCTCCTTCTACTCCTCCAATACTTATCCCATTTAAGGAATTCACACTTAAATACACATTAGAACATGTTGATTTAGTCAAATTAAGTCTTCCATGAAGATTCTCGAAGAATATATATCATAAAAACCAAATGAAACATTCGAGGATTGCGAGAAACCTAGAGAAAACTCATCTACATGCCTATTCTCTCCCATGACACACTTTTCAAGCATTTGTGGCCTTAGACACTCCCACAAGCCTCTGTGCCTACGTCTAGGGGCTTCCAAATGCTCCCACAAGCCTCTGTTCATGATTCCAGGGCTTAAGCTCACTAAAAACTTGCCTCCTATGCTCATAACTCACGTCAACTTGTTCCACTGTTACTCCAACACCTATAACATTTGTCCATGCTATGGAAAACCTCAGAAACATATTTGTAACTTCCTAAAGAGTCCATCCATGATGTAGTCACCATAAATACAAACATCAACACATGATAGCAGAAACCATGTCAAGTGGCATCAACCATGAAGTTCAACTGTAGAAGGTCAGGGTTATCTATAGAGAAACACCACAAACATAATCCATCAATCAACCTCATCTCAACATAAGCATAATATACATTGAGAACTAGGCAACCAACCAACCAACAAGGCCATCAAATCACCTGTAACATAATAAGCTGCAACACAAACATATGTCACAATAACCAATAAAAAACCAAATACAATCCAACAACCATAGCATGTTCATACCATCAAGCTTCACACTCTACCATGTTGACATCAATGCCAACAATCTCATTGCAACACTCATCAACCACCTCATCACAATCAATTCAAACTTCATCATCATTCTAATAGGTTGACATCAATACCAAACAAGCAACTGATCACAACATCAATGCCAAAAATCAGGTTTTCAAAGCTGGCCAAGTCTTGCACCAGGGAAAGTGGCTCACCAGGGACCAAGTTCAACAGAAGTTTCCCCATCTCATAGAGGCACTCAATGCAATGGGGAGAATTACTTCCTAAGGGGGAAGGAATGATCCAAGTGGATATTGGTGGTCAACCACATATTCCACATGGACCCCCATTGTTGTTTATTTTAGTTTCCTTTATTGTAGCACAACTTACTATTTTTGGTAGTCTTTCGGGTCCTAAACTTCTAGAGCCATTTTGAAGGCCTAAAAGAGGTTTTTTGGGTCCTCTTGGAGATATTTGAAATGAGGTGTCATGATAACCAAACATATATGGTATGCCAAAGTTATGACCTTAGGAAGTTGATGTTCCAACTAACCCCAATAAGGCCCACAAGTATTTGGCACTTCATCTCCTAGGGTTAGGTTTTTGGATGTTTAGGATTTATCATTGTTTCTTAATGACAAAAAGGACTTCAAACCTCATTGAAACATAGTTCATAAGGCATGTATCCACCACATCTCTTCTAAGAGATAAGCGACCATCACCCGAGCTAATGTATTTCCATTCTGTATGCATACATTTTCAGTACTTTATTATTAATGAATTGAAGTTCTGCTTTCACCATAACTCTGTGTTTATGTTTATATCTATATTTGATTTCGTTACATCATAAATCCAGATCATTGGTATCAAAGTAGTTTTCTCTTTCTCTATTTTTTTGTGCATGTCGTCAACGAGGTCAGGGTATAATGAGCTGGGACTTGAACTGGTTGAGATTTTACAAGACCGCCCCTGCCGACATCGATGACCTCCCATGATGAAGAAAAGAAAGATGAGGGAGTAGGAGATCCTATCAAGATGTTGCTTTAAGAATCCCTTGAGTGGCAGAGGAATGAGATGATGGACAGATTTTCCCATATCCTTTAGCGGATTCCCACAGGTGACACATCTTGATCCAACAATGACTTCGGAGGCACTGCCAACTTCAAGGTACAAGTTAACTTTGATATCTCAATATTTGAAGGTAAAATAGACACAAATGTTGTAGATAAATAGTTGAATCTGCTGGATGGTTACTACTCAGTCCCTAGTTTTTCTGAAAGGGAAAATATTACTTTTCCACTGCTTAAAGTTTCCCCCCATGTTAAGGACCGGTGGGAAACTTGCCATGAGAAAAGTGCTGAGGAACACCCTCTATTTTTGGATGCACCTATTTGGAACACTTTCCAAAATGTTGTCAAGGAACGATATTACCTTGTGGGGAGCTATGAGGAAAAGTAAATACAATGGACCATGCTATGACAACAAAAGGGCCAAGATGTGCATGAGTTCAAATATCTTTCATACTCTACACACAAAGCTGCATATCAAGGAATCTAAGCGACATCTCATTCTAAAGTACCATGACTTCCTACATAAATACATTCAGGAGAAAATGGAGTTCCTGGACATCTCCTTGCTTGGTGAAACATACTGATATGCTGGCAATATTGAAAAAAAAATTAAAAAAATAAGTGCGACTTTGGATTTGCAGATCAAAAGCAGGGAAAGAGCATCCCCAAACCATAGAACAAAGGATAGAGCCAAGGTGGAGTGACCTAGGACAACCCATCGGAGCTGCAAGAAAAAAATGGCACCACAAAGATGAAGAAGGACACAGGAAAGTGGTGTGTGTAGAAATTTTGAATAATTTAACACATATTCAACAGAGATTATCCTGATCATGTACTATTGCGGAAAACATACACAATACATAAGCTCCTCTACGTTGATCTTCAATATAGCAGCATCAATAACAATAAAACATCAAGAGAATTCACACATTAACACAGTGTGTATCCCGGGGAAAGCATCTAGCTAAAAACCCCAACTATCTGTATATTAATGATTGAGTCATGTAACATTACAAAGTACAATGCTTATCTTATCACAAGCAATCCAGTACCAGCTCCACATGTTACACACAATACAGCTCAGATCTGAATCAATCCCTGGCTCAAATCTCTTCCGCTGCTTGCCTGCCTCTGCTGCTCAATACCTGCATGAGAAATGATGATAATACCAAGGCAGCCACGTCTTTCCTTGGCTAAATCATGTGAGAACAAGCTAAAATATGGGCAAACTCATTGGCATACTCAATCACCTGATTTGTGCAAGATCTGGTGCACAACTATAGTCACAACTGATAGCAATCTGATTCTCTAACTCCTGTCCCTGCTGAACTGAACATGCAACTGAGTTAACTGATGTATTCATTAGTTGTATTA
>APFE031732224.1:84301-116943 GCA_000404065.3 Pinus taeda
CTTGAATATTTTTCTTCTTGATATGTCCTTCTATCTTGAGAGTTTGAGGAGTGGTAATTTCTTCCAATGCATTACAAGATATGGTCGAATTCATTTCTTGATGCTCGATGTGATTTTTCACTTTTTGAAAATTTTTCTTCTTGATATGTCCTTCTATATTGAGAGTTTGAGGAATGGTAATTTCTACCAATGCATTACAAGATATGGTCAGATTCATTTCTTGATGCTCGATGTGATCTTTCACTTCTTGAACATTTTTTTCTTGATATGTCCTTCTATCTTGAGAGTTTGAGGAGTGGTAATTCTTGCCAATGGTTTAGAAGATATGGTCGGATTCATTTCTTCTTTCTCTGGGGTTGGTTCATGGTGTATATCCTCTTCTTTTGATGTTTCTTGATCCTTTTCTTCCTCCTCTCCACAATCAATGTAAAATAATTTCTTCTCAATACACTTATGACCTTTAATGTATTTGTTATCACAATTGTAACAAAGACCTTTTGCTCTTTTTTATTCCATTTGTTGTGGTGTCAATGTTGTAGGTTGTAGATGGCTAGGAGAAACAACACTTCCATATTTATAGTTGTGAGGGGTAGACTTCCTTGTTGCCATAATTTTTCTTTACACTTTTCTTGCCAACCCGAATGCCTTCTCCAATGAATCAGGTTCCTAAAGACAAACCTCATGTTGAATGTTATCCTTTAAAGTCCCTATGGAGACATCAATCCTCTACTTTTCTGGAATATCGTTTTCCCTTATATTCAATTTTTGAATGTCCTCAATAGGCTCTGCCATTGAACACTTTTGTTTGAGATTTATCAATTGGTTAAAGAAGGTATTGCTCTTTGTATCCTCATAATGTGCAATCATTTCCTCCGTGAAAATTGACCACGTAACAGGTGCTTTACGAGAACAAAGCCCTTTATACCATAAAAATTGTTGGGTTGTGTTATATTATTTCCACGTAGTTAATAGGGGGTTTGAGGAGTACCCGTAAAATTTTGATTTTGGATCCTATGTTAGGTTGGGTGGACCCACCTATGGTTTTGTGCATGAACTTTTGCACATGTTTTTTGGACGTGATGGTTTTTCGGTCCATGGTATTGGACGCGATGGTTTTCGGTCCATGGTATTGGATGCGATGATTTTCGATCCATGGTCTTGGATGCTTCAACATGTATAAATATGTATTATAACATTGAAAGGAAAATAATGAAAAATCAAGCTGGTAGTCCTGGTTTTGGGATCTAGTGGGAAAATCTCTGTGTATATGTGTTTTTTGTGTTATGCTCTCACATTGTTTATTTTTCTGTGTTTTAGATTCGTATGTAGGTACTTTCTGTATGGGGTTAAAACCTACAAAAATTGATCCGGTTCTAAATATGAAGATGCAATACGTACCTTTTGTAATAGTTTCACCTAATGTAGATAAAAATATTGCTCCATCTGGAGTATCCAATTTACTGGATCATTGCCATCAAACTTCCTCACATCGCCTTTTCTTGTTTTTAGGAGCTCGATATTGAAACAATTGTAACTCTATAATTTTAGATCTCCCAGTTCTAAAATTGCGTCCTGTAGTAGCGCACTGATTCCTCTTTCTAACTCCACAAGTCTGATTAGGGTTGGATTCTGCAAGGAAGAGTTATGTCAAATCTTCCACGATGACTTGATTATAGACTGGTTCAGTAGAGAAAACTTGTACGAAGTGCCACGTGTTAGTGTTTCAACCTTAGGACCTAAAATTGATAAACAAAAAACTACAGTCTGTTCTCTTTTTGAAACTTCTTACGAAATTTCAATTTGATGCTTAAAGAGAAAGTTATGATGATTTTCCCAAGGTCACTTGTTTAGGATGTAATTTGGGAGCCTGCAAAAATCCTAGATGTCTTGGAATGTATATCTGACAATATAGCGAACCAAGATCTGAAATTCAGGTCCGAGCTTAAGAAAAGTTGTGACTCAAATGGGTTTTAATTTCAGAGTCTGAAACTTCACAAAAAAACAATTATAGGGAAAACTCCATGATGACTTGTTTGAGATGGAATTATGGAGTTTTCAAAAACCTTAACTTCCTCAGATCATATCTTTGAAATATAGTGAGAGAAGATCTGAAATTTGGACTCAAGGTTCAGAAAGATTTCGGGTTAAATGGGTTTTTTTTTTAGCTACTGAAACATTGTAGCACAAAATTTATAGTGAACATTCCACGATGACCTATTTGGAGCAGCGAAACCGTAGAATCCAAAGCTCTGATACCAAATTTTATGAAACCAGCTCACAAAAAGGTAGAAAAGATAGATAAACGCCTCAGAAATAAGCCTCTTCGAGGGGGAAACCTCCTTTACATTACACAAATGAACAATTCTTGGATGATACAAATGACAATACCTCCTTTCCATATAAAGGAGTCTAAGGGATCATAATATAATCAAATCCGACATAACAATAATGATGTAAGGGCATAATAATAACAATAGTGGGCTTCTATGAGGCACAATAATAAAAATATGGGAACTACATGGGCACAACAATATAATAAGGGGGTTGTACTAACAACAATAAGGGTTTACACTAGTACTATAGGGACCTAACATGTTCATTGACAACACATGTTCTTGGTCTTTCGGGGAGTATTGAATCGTTGTGCGAGTTACTTCAACTTCCCCACTTACCCCATGGAAAGACATGGTTCACCTTTTGCCAACTCAGTCAAACACAACAAAAGCTCATCTTGATCACAATGTTTCGAAATTGGGAAGGGTATTTTAGCTCGTGAGTTGAATATTTCCAGAGTATAAGTTTTCATCTCCAGTGTTGCTCCGCTGCCAGCAAGCCTGGGCAGTACCCCGATGGAGTCACATAGGAACACACACATTGCTCGACTGCCAACGAGCCTGGTCAGTGTCCCAGTGGAGTTGCATGCTTCACCTCTCTGCGCAGGAAGCCCTTCTCTTCTTTCGCCTTTGTATTTTTTAAGAGGACTGTGCATAAGAACTTATTTATTTTTGGAGCGGAAGAGGGATCCCAACTTATTGATAGTAGAAGAGGTTGTTCTTTCAAAAAAGCATGTAAGACCTCTGACATAGGTTTGCTCATTTAGATTTCCCCTTCTCTATTTCTATTAGTTGGATGAGCTTGAATACACAGAGCAGAAATCTGAGTACATGCATGAGGCTTCCCAATGTGGAGACAAGTTCATGGTTGGACCAAAACTCCCAGAACAGATGGCTCATATTTTCTATCAAGACTTCATTGGCCAAGGTTATAACCAAGCACAAAGAAGATAGAAACAAGACTGGCCAAGTGCTACAATGTCACAATTCTCTTCATCTCTCAGCTGCATACTCATTCAAAAGCCAGAACTTAGTAGATGGCAACACTTATTTCCGGAAAACAAAAATAATAAGGTATTAAGCAAACCAAAAAAATGAAAACAAAAATAGTAAGCAAGGCAAACAAAATGAAAACAAGAAGTAGCAAGCATACTATGTACATGGCGCGGGGCACAGCCTAACCTATTGGAAGCATTGCTTGAGATTTTGGCCATTGACAAGAAGGTTGTCAATCCTCCTGTCAAGTGATTGCAGACGATACATGTGTCGGCCAAGATTCTCCTGGAATGTGTAGGGAACAATCCATAGGGACTGGAACTTCATATGCTTGCCTTTGTCTTCATTGGACTTATCCCATTTCAAGACCAAGTCACCAACACCGAAGTTAGCTTTCCCTGCAGACTTTTTATTAAACCATCTCTTGATATAGTTCTAGTGGAGTGTAAATTTTTCTTTTGATTTCGTCCTTTCTTCTTGAAGCTTCTGGAGTGCATCCATCCTATGTTGAACTAGATGGCAAGGCTTGTCTTGGGATTCTTGGGATAACTAAAGTGCATGTAAGTAGATATTGGGTGGAAGGATGGCTTCTTTACCATAGACCAGGAAGTATGGTGAGGTATTCAAAGAGGGTTTGGGGGTTACGTGGTCAACCCATAATTCATTCGTCAAGGCAGAATGCCAGTTACGTTGCTCAAAGTAAACAATGTTTTTTATTAAGCGGATGAGGTTTTTGTTCATGGATTCTACAATTACATTTCCCTGTAGGTAGTAGTTAGATGAGTGCTTCAGCACAATACCATTTTGTAATGCAAAACCATAAAGTTTAAAAGATGAAAATTACGTTTCTTTATAAAAAACAAGTGATACCAGAACGTCGAAGCGTGAGATGACGTTCTATTGGAGGAAGCTGATGATCTCCTGTTCATTCACTTGTTTGAGCGGAACTACTTCTGTCCACCATGTGAAGTAATAAGTTGCTATTAGAATGTAGTGGTGCTATTTTGATGAATGTGGGAAACCCAATGATGTCTAGGCCCCATTGTTGGAATGGTTTGGTCGCTGCAACATGGTGCGATGGGGCTGCTAACCTTCGTGCTCTGCTGGCGCATCACTGACAGGCGGGGCACTTGCGATCATAAGCGTGTGCATCCTTGAATAATGTGGGCCCGTAGTAATCGACTCGCATAACTTTGTGTGCAGTGGTGTTTCCTACAAAGTGACCCCTAGCAAGTCCGTCATGTAGATCTTATAATACCTTCTTTGATTCATGTGCCTCCAGGAACCTGAGCAAAAATATATTGTTGTGCTTCCTATAAAGAGCTCCTTGCACTGACTGATATGCTAAAGCTTTGAGGTGCAATGCCCTATTTTGTCTGATGGAAAAGTGCGGTGCCGTGCTCAAGGTACTGGTGCACATATGCATACAAAGAGGTTCTGTCTTCAGTGGGTGTTTCTTGCACTACATCATACATATCAACTTCTTTCTTCTAGCCGACGAGCTCTTCTTCCTCCTCCGACACGTGTACTGCTTGAGCTGCAAGTCTACAGAGCCCATGTCCTTTGACCGTGTGAACTGGCTTGATGTCAAGATCATATTCTTGCAAGCTTGTTATCCAGTTCGCACGTCGCTCACCCAGTTCTTGTTGTACAAGCAGTGTGTTGAGTAATGGGCATGAGACATAGACTATGCAGTGGTTCTTCAACAAGTAGGGTTTGAAGTGTTTCACCACCTTGTAAACTACATATGTTTATTTGTCAATGGTGGGGTAGTTGAGCTCTGGTCCTTGCATTCTTGCGCTCATGAAGGAGATGGGACATTCGTCGTTCATCTCGTCCTTCTGAGTGAGTACTGCAGCGAGAGAATTATCGGAGGTGAAGGTGTATAACAAGAAATCATTTTTGAAGTATGGGCTGTATAGTGCAGGAGCTTCTGCAATAGCCTGCTTGATATGGGTGAATGCATACTTTTCCCTCTTGCCCCAGCTATAGACTGCATATTTCTTGATCATATCCTGCATGGGTTTGACTATCTATGCATAATCTGAGATGAACTACCGAAGGAAGTTTATCTTGCCCAAGAAGGACTACATGCATTTCTGTTGGCTGGGTTAGGGATCTGTGTAATAGTCTGGACCCATTCTAGATCAACCTTGATACCGCTTTTGCAATATTGTGTCCAAGAAGGTTCCCCTCAGAAACTGCAAATACACCCTTTTTGGGATTCAAGGAAATCCTGTATTTGCGGCATCTCTCAAAAATTTTCTTCAAATGGCGTATGTGGTCCTCACGTCTCCTTGAGAACACAGTCACATCATCGAGTTATACCACTATGCTCTGTCTGATGATTCCGTGAAAATCGATGTCTATGGCATATTAAAAGGTTGTGCCTGCATTCAAAAGTCTAAACAACATTTGTCTGTATGTGAACGTACCCCACTTGGTACAAAAGGTAGTCTTGATTCTGTCAGGATCGGCTACCAGAACCTGATCATATCCTGAAAAATTGTTGAATAGGGAAAACATCTGTTCCCCAGATACTTTTTGCAGAATGTGGTGCATAGACAACACGGGGTAGTTGTCTTTGTTCGAGTCGTGGTTCACATTCTGGAAATCAACACACAAGTGGATTTCCGTGGACTTCTTGCATATAGGAACAAGGTTTGAAACCCAGGTAGAATGACGAAATTTGTATATGATCCGTGCAGCCAACAACTTGGTGAGCTCTTTCTGTATGAGGGGTTCAAGTAACATATGTACTTTCCTCAAATTCTACTGATATGGCTTAACCCCTTCTTTGATCGGAATAATGTGTTGGATTATTCATGTGTCATAAGTTTTTAGATCATCATACATCTACGTGAACACATCCCGGTACTTTTTGAACAGGCGAACAAAGGCTTTCTGGTCTTGCTATGTGCAACATAAGCAGAGATTGACAAACTTCGGATCTTGTTCTATTCCCAAGTTGATCAGTTCATGCATCAGGGTGGAACTATGGGTTTTTCTATTCCCCGACCCCTGAAAATTTCTTGCAAGTAGTAAAGCTTCTCGAATGATGCCACACCCTTCATGATAAAGTGGCCTTTCCTATTACCAGCTTTTGCTTGCAGAGACCGCTGGTGCTCATAATCGTCTATCACTGCATCTTTGAAGACGTTAGCGTTGGCCATGAAATGAAATATCTATTGATCATCATTAAATATGTGTAAGTTAGTTGTGTTATCTAGGATAGATGGTTTGTATAAAATTTCAATAGTAAATCTATCCCTAATAGGTGACATTCTAGAGGCTGTGTTTTCTAGAGCATTGGCAGCTGCATTACCTATACATGGTACCACAGTGATGTTAAATGCTTGGAAGTTAGAGATTAGTTTTCATACCTCTTGTTGGTAACTTTTGAGATGCGATGACAAACAATGTATGGTGTTACGTACCTACTATACCATCTCTGAATCACCTACCACTTTGAGCGCGACCACATTGAGGCTGATGGATTTATGTAGGCCCAACACGAGTGCTTCATGCTCAGAAATGTTGTTCATGCACTCAAACTCCAAGCAACTTCAAACCAGATGCTTCCTATTGTTTGGGTCAATCAAGATACACCCGGATCCTGAGCTGTCCTGTGTCTTTGATCCTTCGAAGTACATGGTCCACAACTCATCTGTACACAAACTATTCGATGCGCTTGCACTACTGCTACTGCTACTATTGGTACAATGTATTGTAAATGCTTCATTTCCATCAGTTGGGCAAGGAAGGAGACCCAACTGTGTGTTTGGTGGGGTTGGAGATGGATGTGCAGGATAACACCCCAGTGTTGTTTCCACGAGTTAGTTGCCAAACATGAGTTCTGCGAAGGCCAACAGTTCATTCTCGCCATTGATGCAAGTGACATTGTGTCTCATATAGCTCTTGGATATCACCTGGATTTGATTTTTTTTTTTCCCTTGTATGGAAGCCACATGTGCAACTAGTCCGTAGAAAAATATCCATTCATCTTGCTCGACCAGTCTCTGCTAAGTAGTAAACCGTATGCTTCCATTATGTCCACAACAACAATGTTGATGCATTGGTGGACTCGAATATCATGAGATAGTCAGATGATCACATCTTGGAGTTCACTAATGGATGGTACAGATGTTCGATCAAGTTGGATGATTTGCGCAGATGTCTTTCTCCATTGTGCATTGATATTTTTAGCAATGGAGAGCGGCATGACATTGGCTGTCATGCTAGAATCAACCAAGCAGTTGTGAACATTACAGTTGAAAATTTCAAATGAGAGCAGGAATGGAGGGCAACCTAAGTTTGCTTCTTCCATATGGAGTGTGTTTAGCATAGTCGAAAGTGATCTGGGAGGTGTGCTTTCTCCCTTGCTGGTAGAGGATGCATTGTCCGTCATTGTCTGTCCCAATGCGCATAGTAGGATGTCTCGCTGACTCTGGATCTTAGTTAGCTTGAACAAACTGATTTTTGTGCGAGTTTTCTTCATTTCATCCACAATGTTGTAGTCCAAAGGGGGTAGAATCACTGAGGTGTCTGGGGTAATACTGATGTTCTTGTTGTCCGACGGAGTTATCTGCAGTTTGCTGCTCATGGATTTACTCTTGTCCGCTGTTGTCTTCCCGGACTTGCTTTGTGTTTTCTTCGTTGGGGTGGATGGCGGATAAAACTTCCTTATCAATAGTCTCATATTTTCTTGCACTTCCCCAACTGTAAGGGGAGCCTCTTTACTCCTAAGATTGTAACAATCGTTTTTCTTTTGGGGATGTTTCTCGGTGTTCGTCTTCAACACTATTTGTGAGAACTGGTACATGTTCACCACATGCCCAAAACTTGAGGCCTCACCAAGCAGAACATCTTCGTCATTATCCATGTCTTTTGGTTGTTCCTGCATACTATTTTATGTGTCAAATGTATGACTACATACAGAGCCTGCGACTCAACTCCATTTTGAACAAGAATTATCTTGGAGATGATCTTCGTTGAATGAACATAATTCAGAATTTGCGCACCGATCAAGCTAGAACACAGAGATCTGCGCAATTTTGCAGGGTATCGGTTGCTTCTTGATGACATGCTTCCTTATTTCTGTCTGGGCAGATGGTTGCTTTTAGACGTGTCCATTTTCCATTGTTTAAGATCAGACACTTCTGCTATCAAGTTCTTGATGAGGCGAGTGAGGGTTGAATCTCATTTGTTTCCTTGTCTCTACCTTTGCTCGCCAGCTCCTGAGACTTCCTACTTGCATCTTTGGATTCCTTTCTTGGTTCATCATCCTTGATGACTCCAATCGTGTGCAGGCCTTTCTCAACGACAATAGCCTCTTCACAGTTTTCCATTAGTGTTGGTTTCGCAGCTCGCTTGATGAACTGCGCAATGCTGGTTGGTAGTGCGGACGTGTAGTAATCAACAGTAAGGAGTCATGAGGTTTGGTGTCCACTTAAAACTTGTTTAATATGCACGTAAACCTCTGATTGAAGTATTTTACCTTTTTCTTTCCCCTCCATCTTCAATATTCCCAATTCTTTGAGTAACATGGATGGGGTCTTGTCATCAATAATTTTTTCAAGAAACAAGCATTTGAATGCACCCCAGTTCTGTATGGAGTTGGCTAGAAGGTTGTGATACCATGCAGCACGACTGTTGAACGTACATGGAAACAACCTACATGCTATGTCATTGTACCATACCTCAAGGGTCTACAACTATAGGTAGAAGTTGTCCAAATGGTCTTCTGCCTTCACTGTGCTATCAGGGTTGAACTTGATGCTAATTCTCTCCACCCACTTTGGCATCTTGTGCAAAGTACCGAGAGAGCCAATGGTCCCTGAGTCATCCATTCCAGATTATGGTCATCCATATCTTCTTCTTCTTCATCCTCCTCCTCTTATTTAGAATCTGACAGTTTCAACTCTGATTCTGTTGGTTCGTCTCCACCTCCACCTCCTCTGCTACCTTCCCCTCCACCTCCTCTATAAGAGTCTAAGCCCAAGATCATGAGGGTGTATCGTTCCCCCTATAGGAAGACCAGAGGTTCCTCTCCTTCTTCAACAACTTCTGCCAGAACTTCAAGAGTGGCAAGAACTGCTTGTTCAACTAATGATACAACAACCCACGTGGGAGTGGTTTTTGGCTTCCTTGATGTGGATGGAAGATGTTGTATGCTTGGGATCAATATGACTACTTTCACGAACTCGCAGGTGATGGGAAGAATGAAGCGAATGTGATCATATGGAATTTCGTGTTCAATCTTGGGAGGTGAGAAGTAACCAACTTCAGAGTCACGCGTAGGTGAGAGGGAGTGCGAGTTATTGCCTTGACCAGATGGTTGATGAGTGAGTGTGAGAGGACATTCAACCATAAACAATTGGCGACCCTCCTTCTAGTGCCAGAAATGTTAACAGTGCTGGACCTACCAACATTCAAGGGATCACCCCGGTATGAAGTCCCAACTAGACCTCACACCATTTGGTGTGGGAGTCCCATCTGGTATGATGGCCCAGTTGCCATTATCTTAAATGCTTTCCTCAGCTCTTACTTTTTAGCACAGGAGAGTGGTGTGCTTTGTCTTCGAGTAGTGAGCTTCACGCGCCTGATGATTGCTAGTGTTAATTGTGTCAACGGTTCTTTCACTACAGAGGGAGAGGGTGAGAGTGAGTCCCAAGTTGGATGGGAGGAAGCCCCAAATCTATTAGGAACACACAACACAATAGGACATGCAAAGCTTCCAGAGGAGCAGTCCACACGGAAGCGGCAGTCAAAACAAACAAGGAAAGATAACACGTACAACACACAGTGGAGGAGTATGTGTGAGTGCGGCGGTCGTTATAGAAAGTTTATATGAAAGGCCTGTCTAATGTTCGGGGAGGTAACCAACATGGACAGGACAATGTTAACAGCTCATACAACACATTTTCATTAATATATATGTATTACAACAATTGAATGAGTTCAAGTGTTAAACACATGTTAAAGCAACATGTATTACAAGTGTTCAAGATTAGTCTTACAACAATTACAACACGTATGAAAATGTGCTGGCCTGTTAGCAGACTGCTGAATTAAGTGAAAGTCCCAAGACACATCATTACACCATACATCACTAACCCCATGGGCAGGGTGTTGGAGCCACTACTTACTCCTCAAAATAAATATTACAGACTCTCACAGCTATGTGGGAGGAGCTGAGGTGACAATTCCTTTGCATGTACAAATGAGGGGGTATTTATAGCCAAGGGTGAAATTGAACCTTGTGGCTATTCGACTGCCATCATGACTGTTTGACTTCCGTCATGACTGTTTGACTTCTGTCATGACTGTTTGACTTCCGTCATGACTGTTTGACTTCCATGACCTTTTGACTCTACATGACTCTTCGTATGACAAGTGGGTCTCTTGGACTTCCACGTTACATTACATTGATTAACAGGATGGCCCATAGTAGAGATGTGGATGACATGACTCATGACAAGACTCAACATGACAGTGCTGGTACATTCGTGCTGCTTCTGGTGTGCATGTCGAGCTGTAGTGTTGCTCGGTGATGGATGTCCTCATGGTGTGTCACAGCTTCACCTCCGTATGAAAAGGTGCGTGGAGTCTTCGATGGTCATTGGGTTTGCTTGATGTCGCATTTGCACGTTGATCCTTCCTTGTATGTTGGCATGCTTGATAGGTTTGTCCATTTGCGAAAAGTGCATGTTTTTCCATCCATCTATCCGTGAACACATGCATGTTCGCTCGTCCATCCATCCGTGAACACATCTCTTGCATGATCGTCTGTCACGAGCGCGTTTCTTTGCATTCATCATTTGTTTGTCCGTTGGCGAACATGTCCTTTTGCATGTACTCCCTTTGTTCATCCCATCTGTTTTCGCGCCATGTTTGTTTGTGTACTTGTGTCTGTAGTCACTCATGATGAGACAACATCAAATCCGTAAATCTCCTAGTCTACCATGATGCATGATCATTTCAGATGCAGGTGACCGGGAGAGGAGACAAGGTTGCGAAACTGTGCAAGGCAAGATTCGAGTTGGAGGCTCCGGCCACTGCTGGTGAAAACTACGTAGAATTCACAGGGAGATGGTGACGATAATCTGGATCAACAGTGACTATCTGCGGGGTCTGGCTCAGTTGGAGGACAAATCTGCCCAATTTTTGAGAGGAGCAGTCTGGGCTGCGGGAAGGCTGGGCAGACAAAATTTGTGCAATTTTTTGAAGGAGCCGGCAGCAAGAACTTGGCAGCGAAAATTGCACTATTCCTAGAGGGAACCTACAACTGGCTACAGGGACCTTGGCATAAAAAACTGTGGAATTCCTAGAGGGAACTAACAGTCAGCTGCTAGGAGCTTGGCAGCAAAAACTACGCAATTCCTGAAGGGAATTGGTAGCGAGATGCTGGAGGGAAAAATTGCACTGATGCTGGGAGACTGGCCTGTTGATTAGCTCTACGCAGTTTCTGAGATGAACAGGTTGCTGGGAAGCAGAGGGCTTGCTCGCGAAATCTGCGCAGTTTTCAGGGTGAATAGCTAGTCGCCTGACTGGTGGGATGTATGGAAACACTATGCAATTTTCTGAGGGAGACATGGATAGGCATTGGGTGTGTGTTCGACATATTTGCACAATTTTCTCAGTCAGTGAAGCGCACAAGGCCTGCAGCCTTTGCACAATTTTTTAGGGGATTCAGTCCCAGGGTGACTGCCAGGTCAAATTCTCTAATTGACCAGCAGGAAGGTTGATTGATTAGCTTGCAGGAAGCGTAGGTTGAAATGGCTTGATTGGTGCTTCTGCACTATTTTGGAGACAGTCGATAGAGTCGATGTCAAGGTGAAGGTCCGACTATCAGAGGGAATCTGATCGTCATAACTTCAACAAAACGACTAAGTGTGTGAAGGAGTGAAAAGGTGCATACAAGTACTTGCAAACACACACTTACATGACTTGATGATGAGACGACTCAAACCATCCAGACACACATGCTCAACATGACTAACTATCGGTGTGAGCGACAAGTGCGACACTTGTGATTAATCGTTGGACGACTGCGACAATGCTTGAGTGACAATGCATATGACCTCATGTGTGAGTGCGACTAATGTTTACATTGTGAACACAACATGTACACACGAAGCGAAGACCTTGTAAATGACCAGAACATGGTCGCAATTATTACATTAACATCAACATGCAAAAGTTTTCTATCGACTGATCAAGCAAGGTGGGTGCGAAGACTCATAGGAGATCACAGGGTGAACCTGAGTGCATGCAGGAATCAAGTAAAACTCTCAAAGGAGGCTCCAAAATTGGATGCGGGACAAAATTTTGGAGGGTGTTGCAACCACTACAACAACACCCTAACAAAGCTTCACAACATTTTGGGCCTTTCCAATTTTTATCAGAGGTTCGTGTTGGAATTCTCTCATATCACTTGGCCTTTGAGTCAAGTTACCAAGGGTAGAGTGAAAGTAAAGTTTTTTTGGTCAGAGTCCTAATAGAAGGTGTTCATTGAGTTGAAATACCACCTTTGCTTTGACTTCGTACTCACATTACCACACCTGCAACAACCATTTGAGATTGAGACATATGCATCCAACTATGCTATTGGTTCAATTCTCACCCAACAAGGGAATTTGCTGGCCTATCACAATGACACATTTTCTGATACAATTTAGAAGTACCCAACCTGTGATAAAAATAAGTATTCCATCATCTAGGCTTGCCGACAATGGAAACATTACATTAGGGAGAAGGAGACGATCATCCACATAGATCATCGACCTTTTCAGTTTATATAGACACACGTGAAGCTGCAGAATGATTGTCATCAGAAGTGGTCTACATATCTGCAACAATTCCATCTGAACATTCAATATAAAAAGGGTAACAACAATCATGTTGCAGATTGTCTCAGTTGTCCCATAGTTCCAACACCGACTACTGTTCTCAACCCTTGTGGCCACGAGACTTCCGGATGGTTGCAAATCTACATAAATGATATAGAGTTTTCCACCTAGTCGATGGTGAGAAAGTTCTAGGTTTCCACCTCCAATATGTATTACTATGCTACATGGGCCACAATTATATTCCTTCAAGTGAGCATGCCAAGTTGATTTGGGAAGCGCATTAGAGTTGAGTTGCAGGACACTTTGGTGTGGAGAAAGTTGCGACCGTACTATAGAAGTATTTTTATTGGCCAAAATTCTAATAGTATATTAGAAAATATATCAGATCTGACACTACCTATGCCATGGCCAAGCCAACCATCAAGAAACAAGGTTTGTACACTCCTCTGCCTACTCCCAACCAACCCTGGGAATCCATTTCCATGGGCTGTATGTCGAGCCTCCCTTCTACCAAGCACAATAATGACTTTGTATTTAGTCATGGATAAATTTTCTAAGATGGCTATATTAGCAGCCTACAAGAAGAGTATCATAGTAGAGGACATTTCCAAACTCTTCTTTAAATGAGTGTGGGTGCATTTTGGGATCCCATAAATATTTTCAAGTGGGAAACAAATTCTGGTTGCATTTGAAGAAAGAATGCTTGGCAGGAGCCCATCGGAAGCTCTGACCTCTCCGATATGGGCCTTACACCATCACCAAGGTTGTCAAAGATAATGATTTCAAGCTCAAATTTCACCCATTCCTTGGAATACACCCAATATTCAATGTGGATTGCCTTCGACCATACTTCTCACCATTGTTAGACACATTAGACATTGCAGAACAACTAACACCAACATAACTCAACCCAAAATGCATGGAACGTTCCACAACTGATCAAAATATGGACACACAGATCAAGAACACTCACGAACAGAAGATCCAACTATATTAGGTTGTCAAAGCTGGCGAACTCTTGCACCAGGGAAAATGGCTCATTAAGGATCAAGTTCAATAGAAGTTTCCCCTTCTCATGGAGGCATTCAACGCAATGGCGACCATTGCTTCTTATCTAGGTTGATATTGGTGGCCACTCGCATATTCCACTTGGAACCCCACCATTGTTCCTTTCAGTTTCTTTAATTGTAGCAAAACTTATTATTTTTGGCAGTTTTTTGGGTCCTAAACTTCCATAGCCTTTTTTAGGCCTAAAAAGTGTTTTTTTTTTTTTTTTTTTTGGAAAACGGAGAGACTGGAACAACGCAACACTAATTTTCCTTTTTTTTTTTGGGTTTCCTCTTGGAGATATTTGAAATGAGGTATTATGATAATAAAATGAAGATCACATGCTAAAGTTATGACCCCAGGAAGTTGATGTTCTATCTAACCCATCGGGGCCCACAAGATTTCTGAGCTTCATCTCCTAAGGTTAGGTTTTTGGTTGTTTAGGATTTCTTCTTATTTATTAATGATAAAAATTCCTTCAAGCCTCAGTTTAACATACTTTTGAAGACATGTAGCCGCCACATCTCTTCACATAGATAACCTACCATTGCTTGAGCTACTCTATTTCCATTATGTGTGTATACAATTTTTAGTACTTTATTATTAATGAATTGAAGTTTTGTTTTCACTGTAACTCCATGTTTATGTTTAAATATATATTTCATTTCGTTCCTTGATAAAAATGGGTGAGTGGTATGAGACCAGTCTACTCTTTCTCTGTTTTTCTGTGCATGTCCTCAACAAGGTTGGGGTATAAGGAGTTGGGACTGGAACTAGTTGAGCCTTTTCAAGACGCCTCCATCGACACTGATGACCTCCCGTGGTTGAAGAAAAGAAAGAAAAGGGAGTAGGTGATCCTATCAAGATGTTGCTCGAAGTATCTCTCAAGTGGCAAAGGAACAAGATGATGGAAAAATTTGACCAGATCCTTTAGCGGATCCACCCATAGGCGACACATCTTCATCCAACAATCAATTTGGAGGCACTCCCCCCTTCGAGGTACAAGTTAACTTCGATATCCCTATATTAGAAGGTCGAAGAGATACAGATGTTATAGATAAATGGTTGAATCTTTTGGAGGGTTACTTTTTGGTCCATAGTTTTTTTGAAGGGGAACATATCACTTTTGCACTACTTAAGGCCTACCCCCATGTTAAGGTATGTTTGGAAACTTACTGTGAGAAAAGGGCCAAATAACACCCTCTGTTTTTGGCCTCACCCACTTGGAACACTTTCTGAGACACTGTCAAGGAACAATATTACCTTGTGGGGAACTATGAGGACAAGTGCATATAATGGATCACACTATGACAACAAAGGGACCAAGATGTGCATGAGTTCATAAATATTTTTATACTCTGTGCACAAAGCTAGGTATCAAGGACTTTGAGGCAACATCTTGTGCTCAAATACCACAACTACTTGTACAAATACATTCAGGAGGAAATGGAGTTCCTGGACATATCCTCTCTTAGTGTAGCATCCTGATATGCTACCAATATTGAACACAAATTTAAACTAAAGAAGCACAAATTTGGATTTGTGAATTCGAAGTAGGGAAAGAGCACCCCAAAACCATAAAAGAAGGACAAAACCAAGGTGAATTGGTGTAGTACAAACCATTGAACCCACAAGCAAAGAATGGCACCACGAAGATGAAGGAGGTCATGGGAAAGTGATGCGATTTCTGCAAGCGCTCCACTCACAACACAAATGAGTGTCGTGTTAAGCTGTCACTGGTGGCCAAGCTAAAAGCTTAAGAATCTAATGCATGTTATAATTTTGATCCAGAACCTGACAAGTGGAAGTAAGTTATTGACGTAGAACCCAGTGCCACAATTTCCACCACCAAGGTCTAGAAGATTGAGCCTGTAGATCCAGAGGAGGGGGAGTGTCTCTTCCACTCATAGATGTGGGTGAAGGGTACTCCGCTGTAGTTCATTGCCAATAGTGGGAGCCAAAAGAACCTCATTTGTATAGAGGTCATTAAGTTTTTGGTCCTACTGACCACACCACACCCACAACCATACACCATCCAATGGATCTATCAAGGAAGATATCTCTGCACGAACTAACACTGCCACCTTCCTCATAGCATCAAGCCCTTCATGTAAGGTACTGTGTGATGTTGCTCATCTTGAATTTTGTGATGTATTATTAGGCCAACCATACTTGTTGATGCGTTATGGTATGTATGAGTCTAGGCCTCACACTATTATTATAACTTTTGGAAATAATTTATATAGGATCCCAGAGGTAGCCCCTCTTACCACCATCTATTTGATCTCTGCTAAGCAATGTAGTAAGATCATCTCCCATACTGAGAAATTCTTTTGTTTCTGATTCACTTTCAAAGAAAGGGGAATATATTGGTTACATCGATGGCCCCTGGGAAGGGTTCCCTCATGCAACAAAAGTAGGTGGACAAGGTCATGGAAGAATACATGGACATCTTCTCCTCATCTACAAGGGTACCTTTGCACTGTCAAGTCAAGCATTCAATCAATCTAACTCCTGAAGCACTCCTACTCAATGGGCAGATATGCTGCTGCTCTATTAAGGAAAATGAAGAAATCAAAAAGCAGATCCAATAGTAGTTGCAAAAAGGGAACATCCAACCAAGTTCCTCTCCTTGTGGGAGCCCGATTGTACTTATACATAAGAAGGATGGAACTTGGCAGCTATGGATTGATTATCGGGCACTAAACTAAATTAATGTCAGGAAAATATATCTAATCCGATGAATCAATGACCTTCTTAACCAAATCAAGGTTTCCAAGTATTTCAGCAAGATCAATTTGAAGTCTGGCTACCACCAAGTTCCAATAAAATCCACAAATGTATGGAATACCACCTTCAAATATAAGGATGGCCTTTTCGAGTGGTTGACCATGCCTTTCGGGTTGACAAGTTCCCTTGCAACTTTTATGTGGCTGATAAGTAACATCCTGCAACCTTTAACCAACTTGTTCATGGTTGCATATCTGGATGACATCCTCATCTTCAGTAAGAGTTGTGAAAAACACTTGAAACACATTCAACCGGTCCTTCAAACCCTATGGCAGCACAAAATATGTGCCAAATTGGAGAAATTTACCTTCGGCATGAGCCAAGTCCAATATCTTGGTTACATAATTGATGAGCAAGGCGTGCTTGTGGAGCCGGCTAATATCCAAGTCATTCAATATTGGCCAACCTCGACCACCCTAACAGAGCGTTGCAGGTTTTTGGGCCTTGCCAATTTTTATTGGAGGTTTGTGTTGGGATTCTCTCATATCACCTAACCTTTGAGTCATGTTACCAAGGGCAGAGTGAAAGAAAAGTTTGTTTTGGTCTGAGTCCCAATATAAGGTGTTTATTGAGCTGAAGCATTGCCTTTGTTTTGCACCGGTACTCACATTGCCAGACCTGAAATAACCATTTGAGATTGAGATAGACGACTTTGACTATGCTATTGGTGCAGTCCTCACCCAACAAGGACATCAAATGGCCTATCAAAATGAGACACTTTCCGATTCAATTCAAAAGTATCCCACATATATGTGTGATATATTCTCCTCCTCCTCTATAAAAACAACACATCTACTTGGTCCAAAGAAACCTCTTTTACAAAGGTTATCCCAAGTTATAACTTTATTCCTCAAAAAAAGCCACTCAAAAACTTTAGCTTCATAGGGATCTTCCAATTCCATATTTTCTGATTCCACTAGATAAGGGATGGGCAGATCATTATCAATGTTATATGTAAATAATCCTCCTTAACTGTGATCTCTCCTTCTTCAATATTTTAGTTCCATACAAGGATATCTTCCTCAAAATTTAGATAAACTCCCACCTATTGTAAATCCAAAGTATATTCCTTCCACGTGTGCCAAGTCTCTGGACAATCCTAGGTCATTAGTTGTCAACCAAATAGTGCCAACATTTTGCTCCAAATCCTTCTTCTTAATATGATTAATATATTAATAACCTCTACTATGTAATATATTAATGAAATTTTGAGGCAAAGTAAGAGAGGAGGATAAAATGAATCCTTCTCCAATCCTAACCCTCAAGCCATCACTAATTTTCCATTTTTTATTCTCAATTATCCAATGTTTGACTGATAACATGCATCACAAAATAAAATATGCATTATGTGTGTTTTTAAGGAGCTCATATCTAGTCCTCAACCATCATCTCAGAAAAATATTTATCTTTGCAAATATTGCTTTAAATAGATATCTTGATAGCAATTTGGATGCAAATGCCCATCCAAACCAAAGGAGGTTTTTTAACCCCCATCCTCCATCTGATTTCAGCCTCGATAAATTTTCCAATTTAGCGAAATGAAATTCAAAAAAAAAAAAACCAACAATGATGGAATTAATTTTCTGGAAAATGAAGCAGGTATGTTAACAATGTGGATCCAATAGACTGGTATATTCTAGAGAACAACCTTAACCAATGTGAGTCTACCTCCGATCTTCAACCATTTATTTGGCCATTTCATCAACTTATGACCAAATTTATTTATCAAACTCCTCCAACCCTAGACCAAATATTTATTTGGTTTGATGAAAAACCCCAAATAAGTGAAAACTTGTGTAAGTTTAATCACCTTGAAATAAAAAATATCATATAGTTCCTGAAGAACCTACTTGTCGACCTCATGCTCAATAAAAAATCACTTATCATTGCTGAGCATTAGGTTCATTGCCTTGCTAAAATCATCAATAATCTTATATTATCACCTCCATTCAAGGAGTGTTCCCATCCCAAATAGTAGGACATCGTCTACAAAAAGTAAATGGTAGATAGAAATGTTCCGTGGAACTTAAATGCCAACAACCTAACCCATCCCTTTTTCCTTTGGAATAAGACAACTTAGACATTCTATGAAAATGATAAATAGAAAGAGAGATAAAGAGCACCCTTGGTGCAGTCCTTTGATATCCTTAAAAAACATAGATGTGGCACATTAATAATAACAAAAAATTGAATATAGATAACACAAGCCATAATCCATTGAACAACACCAAATGAGAGCCTAATCTTAGTGAGATTCAATTGCAGAAAACCAAAATCAATGCAATCATATGCCTTTACAAGGTACAATTTAAAAATAGGGGAACTTAGATGTTTTGTTTTTTCCATGTGTAAACATTCTTGTGCGATTAGAATGGCATCATGTATTTGCCTCCGCTTGAGAAAACCAAAATTCTGCAGTGAGATAGAGCCAGATAGTTTATCTCTTAGTCTGATGGAAATCACCTCAGAAATAAATTTATATATAATATTACGCAAAGAAAATGGTTTGAAAATCCTTAAAAGTATCAGGATTTGAGTTCTTAGGAATTAAAAGAGCCTTAGACCACCCAGTACTAACTAGAATCCTCCACCAATTATACTATGTCCTCCCCCATCAAGTCGAAGAAGTGGATAAAAAGATCCATAGTCCAACCATATAGACCTAGGATTTTGTTTTTGGCAAAAGTGTTCAAGAATGATTTTAATTCTTCCTTACTGACTAGCTTATCAATGCCTTCTAAATCCATAGGAGAGAAAAAGTTGGGATATGAGTTGATCACCTTCAATTGTGTATCAATGTCAATATTCGATCTAGAAGAACATATGTCTAAAATATATAACAATTCCAGTCTGTAACTGATCCCAAGTATTTAGTGAATTCCCAACTTCATCTTGTAACTCCCATATAGTGTTCTCCTTACGCCTTTTTGAAGAAAAATTATGTAAAAATTGCGTGTTTTGTTCCCTCCAGTGACCCATATATCCTTGCTCTTTAAATGCCATTCTTCTTCTTGCAGTCCAAGGATGTATATTTTTCGATTCTCAAGTTCCAATGCTTCCTTTTTAGCTATTTTTGATAGAAACCAGGTTGTTTGTATCTCCAACTTGATATCAATTTCCAATAACACCTGGGAATTTCTCTTCTTTTTTATCCTTTCCCATTTTTTAGCCATTCTCTTTAGTATTCTTACAACCTTTTTACCATGTTCTTACAAATTGCTGAAAGTCCTCCTTTTCCAGCCAAGCATGATTGAATTTGGAAGGATGATTTAGTAGGTTAACACCATCTTTCCACTGAAGGAAAATAAGATTATGATCAAAGATAGACGCATGTCGAGTCAAATATCTATTAGTTCCTAATGGGCCTCCAAATTAGATACAAATTAAGGCCCATATGACCATCCTTCAACACATTTAACCTCTCTCCTTGCATTTGATAACATATTTTTTAGCTATAATGTGTTCATTAGGAAGGTTTAGAAATAATTGCATATTAAGTGCCTGCTATTATTTATTTTTTGCAGAATACTGAGTCAACTTTGAATGAGAGAATTTAGGGACTTGTTCCCTACCAGAGGATGCTACATGATGGATCAATAAATGAATAAAATATCATGAAATCATTGACAAATTCTAGAGCTCCATTGGTTGAGAAAATCTAGGAATGTGTTCCCTGTCATTAGATTAAGATTCCTATTGTTGGGAACCAGATCCACTTTTTGAGGAATTTTGGAGGGGAAAGCTTCCTCCTCTTCCCCATCAGTTTGTATAAGTAAAAAATTGAATTTGCCTCTGGGGCATGTAATTCTTAGCCTTATTGTGGAGAAAACTTGTTATTTGGTAGCTCTACTTTCATTTCTAGTAGAGATGTACTTTGATTCAAATAATGAATTTTGGTGTCATTTTCAGCTTCTAAGGCTTGTTTTCCTTCATAGGATTCTGAGTATCCTTGGGCTTGGCCATCCCAGGAGCCTCAGATCCCTGTTGTACAATTTATTTATCTTATTTGAATGTTTTGTTCACTTGCATCTCTAATGCTTGCATTTCCTATTTTTGCACATAATACTCATTCTTCATTTGCTCTAGGTTAGATTAGTTAAATGATTGAAATAATTTTTTTCTGGTCATTTATACATTTACAAGTACGATCCATCCTTAGAACAACTTTGCAAAGTCATATTCATTGTTTAACTACTTGGATTGGTTTACTAGTTCACAATTCTGGATATGTTAATGAGCTTAGTTTGAGTTGATTCCACTTGGATTGAAGCTTAAAAACATACAATATAATAAAAAAATTTACCCCACAACATTTTCACTTGATTAGATTAAGCATTGGTTACTTAGATTAGCTCACTAGTTCATTTCTCTGAAATTTTTGATTACCTCATAGCATTTTCACTTGATCTTGTTAGGAATTCAGTAGGTTAACTAACTCATTGATTCTAGGATTTATAGTTTTTAGAGTAGTAATTTTTTGCAAATTTTTAGCACATGTTAACAAAGGTATTTTTGAGTCATTTCACTTGGATTGGAGTCCTAGCACATCCTAATCAATAGAAAAATTTACCCCATCTCATTTTCATTTGATTTGTTTGGGAATTTGGCAAGTTAACTTGAGAAACAAAAACCTTGTAGCAACCATGTAGCATCTTGTAACAGTTTGTTTTCAAGATCTTCCTTGCCCAGATTCACTCCAAATTCATGGTAGAAGTATATTTATTTCCTATGAATTCCCTAAGACCACTTTGGTTGAGCTGAGGCTTGGTTAGGTCTCCTTTAACTCTTACATTTCTTTCTTTTTGAATGTTGATTTCTGCAATTAGTCTAGATTTACTTTCCAACACAAGTGGACTAGATTTGCTTATTGTTATTTACCTCTTTGCAACTTAAGATTGATGACTTACATAGATATTTTCTCATTTGAATTTGTTTCATTGCCTTCTTTCACTTGCATCAAAGGAAGTTGTCTGCTACACATACAATGACGATCCCTCTTAAGTTTGTACGAACCCCGAGTTAATAACTTAAGTTGGTAGCCTTGGGAGTTGTGAAATTTTTGGTGCAATACTAGGGCTCATCACTTTTTGGTGCCATTATCAGGGAGGGTGTCAAATAAAGAACTCTCTTATTACTTGAATGGTTCCTTATTTGTTTACTGCATTCATATTCTCTACAAAAACAAAAAAATGCATTAGGCATCTTGCATTGGATTAGAATTCTCATTCAAAAAAATTATATAAATAAAAAATACTTCTCCAACACCAAAAAAACCCCCATTAGAATCACATGGTGCAGTAAGAGCCCCATAACCATCCAATTTTGTAGGTAGAAGAAGAAGAGGTGGCAGATAAGGTATAATAAATGGATGGAGATGATGATAATGATGAAAATCCTCTAGGATTTCCCATTCAAGATACTGATATCAATGTTCATATGAAGAACATCCCTCCATATTTCCTTCCCTAATTCTATCGTATGAGGTGAAAGGATTCAAAAACATTTCTCTTTGAATTTGAAATACTTTGCAGATCTTATGGTTACTTATGAAACACTCAAAATTAAGATTGTTTCCAGCAACATTGAAGGATAGAGCTCTTAAATTGTTTATACGTTCCAAGACAAATTCTATTAGAACATGGAATGATATACAAAATATATTTATAAAAAATATAAAGATCATGATCTTAAAAAATAAATCTTTATAATGAATCAAACAGAAGATAAGAGCCTTGAGGATCTAATAGAGAGGTTTATGTATAATGTTAAGAGGGCAAAATTACATCATTTAGGATTTGACACACTAAAAAGCCTCTTACTTAAAACAATCAGGGATGAGTGGATTGATCTACGTGATATCATGGCTAGAGGTGAATTATACTAATTATCATTTGAAGAAATTTGTGAAACATGCAAGCACATATCAAGAGGAAGAGAGAGAGTAAGTAAATCAACATTGAAATCAGTAAGTCAAGCTGAACTTGGAAATTTTCTTAATAACTTAAAAAAAAAATTTCTTAGCAATCTAGGTGAACAAGTAGAAATGTTAAGAATGAAAAATAAGCAAAAAGAGGATGTTGATATTTGTGTTATATTCCATGCAGAAACATGCTACTAAATATTTCCCATCATTACCAAGGTTGAAGGAAGTTGACCATGAGGACAGTGAAGCTTACCATGTTGGGTCCCTATATTACTATTGTAGTCCCATTATTGTTATTATTAGTGTATCCCCCTATTGTTATTGTTGTGCCCATGTAGACCCCATATTGTTATTGTTGTGCCCATGTAGACCCCATATTGTTATTGTTGTGTCCCATAGAAGCCTCTATTATTATTGTTGTGCCTTTACATTATTATTGTTATGTAGGCTCTGATTATATTGTGACCCCTTAGACTCCTATATATATACCAAGGAGGTCTTGTCATTTGTATCATCCAATATTTGTTAATTTATTTAATGTAAAGGAGTTCCCAATTGAAAAGGATAATTTTCAAGCTGTTGATCTATCTTTTCTTTTGTTTAGTGAGCTGGTTACATAAAATTTGGTATCAAAGCTTTGGATTCTAGGGTTATGCTGCTTCAAACATGTCATCTTGGAATTTTCACTATAATGTTTTTTTATACAAAGATTCAAAAGCCAAAATTTTGACCACATGGATCATAAATCTTGGTGAAATTATTGTAGAAATTTTAGATCTTATTTCGCTATATTTTTTGAGATATGGTCCGAAGAAGTTAGGGTTTTTTCTTGCTCCAAAATTCAATCTCAAATAGGTGACATAGGGAAAATCGTCACAAATTTCATTTCAAGCATAAGATTTGAATTCCGTAAAATTTTCTTGAAATTAAATGGAATTTGGTTTCTCATGCATAAATTTTAGGGCTGAAGGTTGAAACATGGACATGTGGAATCCTGTACAAGTTCGCTCTATTGAACTTGTCCACAATCAAGCCATCATGGGTGATTTTTCATAACTTTATATTGAAGAATACAATATTGGTATGACTTGTGGTGTTGGAAATAAGACTTAGAGTTATACCATACGACCGAATTTCATACCTTAGAGAGCCGAAATTATAGATATACAACAATTTCAAGATCAATCTCCCAAAAAGAAGCAAAAAGGTGTGTATTTTTTAAATTTGCATAACTTTTGTTTGAAAAATCAGTTTGAAGCGATTCAAAGAGAATACTGAAGAATATATATCATTATTTCCAATATTACTTGAAAAAAAAATTGATACACCTAGTAAGCAACCAAAAATATCTAATATGATGCATGAAGAAGAGGAAGAAATGCAACATGATATATCAAAATTACGAGATCAAGCACAACAAATTTCACTCTCACATAGAGTAACCAAAAATGAATTGGAAGTGATGATGAATGTTAAGATGAATGGTTTAAAAAGGAACATATATGATTTAGAATAAAAATTAAAAAGGGACATGGAAGGTTTGAATGATGGTTTAGAAGCAAAACTAGAAGGTTTGAAGGATGGTTTAAAAGCTGAAATGGAAATTTTGACAAAATTGCTACAAGAAATGATTCCTAATGGTGACAAGCTATTCCATGAAATTCATAATGAGAATAAAAGGAATGTTAATCATGATTTTAGAGATGCTAACTTTGGGTTGAAGACCATCCACATCCCAAAAGTCATTTTGAGGAAGTTTGATGGCAAGGATCCGGTAACATTGATACTATAATTTGAGCAATACTTTTATCTACATGATGTGCAACCCTCAAAAAAGGTACGTATTGCATCTTTATATTTGGAACCCAACCATTTTGAATGGTATTGATGACTTTGTTCTCGTAAACCACTTGTCACTTGGTCAAATTTTATGAAGGAAATGATAGCACATTATGAGGATACAAAGAGCAACACCTTCTTTAACCAATTGATAAATTTTAAACAAAAGGGTTAAATGGAGTAGCACATTTATGACTTATACAAAGTAAATATTAGGGTAATTAACACTCCAAAGCATCATAAGGTTGATGTCTTCATAGGGAATTTAATGGATAACATCCAAAATGAGGTTTGCCTTTAGGAACTTGATTAATTGGAGAAGGCATTTAGGGTGGCAAGAAAAATTGGAAGTAGAATTATGGCAACAAGGAAGTCTACCACTCACAACTATAAAGATGGAAGTGTTGTTTCTCCCAGTCTTCCACAACCTATAAGGTTGACATCACAAAAATTGGAGAAAAAAAGAGAAAAAGGGATCTGTTATAATTGTGATAGTAAATACTCTAAAGCTCATAAGTGTGATGAAAAGAAATGATTTTACATAGATTGTGAAGAGGAGGAAGAAAAGGAACAAGAAACATCAAAAGAAGAGGATATACACTAGGAACCAACCCTAGAGAAAGAATAAATGAATACAACCATATTTGTAATGCATTAGCAGGAATTAATCGTCTTCAAAGTCTCAAGATAGAAGGATATATCAAGAAGAAAAAGATAATAGTGCTGATTGATTCAGGTAGTACCCATAATTTTATTCATTTCAAGATAGACAAGGAATTGAACTGCTTCCTATATCCAACACCAGAGTGTCAAGTGATGGTCGCAAATAGAGGAACTATAAATTGCTCTAGAATGTGCCATAATATGAAGCTAACCATAGGGGAATATGTATTTAATATTCCAATGCTTTCCATTCCAATGGGTGGTGCTTATGTTTTACTAGGAGTCCAATGATTACAATATTTGGGGACAATAACATTCAATTTTCAAAAACTTTTCTTGAATTGTTTTTGTGAAGGAAAGAAAATTGAATTAAGGGGTATCGTAGGGAAACCAGGGAAGATAATTAACTCTAATGACGTGAAAAAGATTTTGAAGAAAGAACAATGGGGCATAATTGCACAATTACGCTCATTAGAGGCTCAAACATTGAAAACATCTATTTCTCCATATCTCCAAAACATATTGGGCACTCATTCCAAGGTATTTGAGACTCCCAAATTCCTCCCACTTATTCGTGATTATGATCATGCTATTCACTTGATTCCAGGCAGTGATCTTGCAAACATCATGCCTTACAGATATCCCTATGCCCAAAAGATTGAAATTGAACGTATGGTTGCATAAATACTAGAGGCTGGTATAATTCAACCTAGTCAAAGTTCTTTCTCTACTCTAGTAGTATTGGTGCACAAGAAGGATGGATCATGACATATGTGTCCAGATTATAGGGAGCTCAACAAGCTCACTATTAAAGATAAAGTTCCCATTCCTTTCATTAATGAATTGTTGGATGAACTACATGGAGCAATTTACTTCACCAAGTTGGATCTTCGTTCAGGATATCATCAAATTAGAGTGAACATTGAAGACATTCCAAAAACAATATTCATAACTCATGAAGGTCATTATGATTTTTTGGTCATGCCTTTTGGCCTTACTAATGTACCTTACACATTTCAAGTTTTGATAAATTCCATTTTCAAACCCTTCCTTAGAAAAATTGTGTTAGTATTTTTTGATGATATACTAATCTACAAAAAGTCTTGGAAGGATCGTGTTCAACATATTGATAGGGTGCTCAAACTATTGGAGGAGAAACAATTATATGCAAAAACCTCCAAATGTTTCTTTTGAGTATAGGAGGTGAAATATTTGGGTAATATTTTATGTCATGAAGGCATTAAGGTAGACCCTAACAAAATTAAATCCATTAAGGAATGGAAAATCCCCACAACCCTAAAGCATATTCAAGGATTTATTTGGTTGACAGGGTATTATTGCAAGTTTGTTAATAATTATGAGAGAATAACAACACCTCTACCAATATTACTAAAGAAAGATGCATTTTATTGGACTCCAGAAGCAACTAAGGCCGTTGAACATCTTAAAAATGTAATTTTCCAAGCATCGGTATTAGCTACACTAGACTTCACAAAAACATTTATTATGGAATGTGATGCCTCATGAAATAGAATTGGTGCTATTTTAATAAAAGAAGGAAGACCCATTGCTTTTGAAAGTCACCCAATCAAGGGAAAGTATTTACACAAACCTATTTATGGGAAGGAAATGTTGGAAAGACTACATGCATTGAAGCAATGACGACCTTACCTGATGGGAAGACACTTCAACGTAAAAATAGGTCATGATAGTCTTAAACATTTTTTGGAACAAATATTATCTTCAAAAGAGAAACAAAAATGGGTCACAAAGATGTTTGGTTATGACTTTGAAACCATCTACAAAAAAAGGAAGCAAAATGTTGTTGCAGATGCAATCTTAAGAAAGGATGAGGATGTGGAAGCATTTCTCTGTGCCATTTCTATTATCCAACCTAATTGGATAACTGAAGCAAGGGATGAATGGAAGAATGATAAAGAGGTGTGGAAACTCATTCAAAAGTTGCAGTAAGATCCCAATACATCTGATACATTTATCTAGAAAAATGATTCATTATGGTACAAATATCACTTATATCTCTTTAAGAATTCCTAACTCAAACAAATATTCTTTTGGAATTGCATGCCTCCCCCTTAGGAGGGAACTCAAGATTTTTAAAAACTTACCACAGGGTCAAGAAGGAATTCTTTTGGGATGGCCTTAAATATGATATTCAAAAGATTGAGGCAGAATGTTTGGTTTTCCAACAAAATAAAGTTGAGACAATTAAGACCTCGGGTCTATTACAACCTTTATCAATTCCAAGTCAGTGTTGGGAGGAGGTCTCAATGGATTCTATCACAAGTTTACCCAATTTTGAAGTAAAGAGTTGTTGGAAAATTGGCATTGTCTGAATGGTTTGTGGAACTTGGTATATTGGCATTGATTTCAACTAGACTAGTATTGAGGCCAGAGGAAACATATGTTAGCATTAATGAGCATGTTTTTCAGGGGGAGTCCCATGCTTGCTGCAGTGCTCTGTAGAGAATCATCATAGTAGTAGTATTAGTGGAGAAGACATAAAAATATGACTATGATGGTTGGAAGACCCAGAGTCCAGAGGAGGTTATGTCTCAAGAGATCAACTTAATTTCTCTTGAAAGTTGCATAGTTAGATAATTTTTTGGAAGATATTTCCAATGGTATGCTCAAGTCTTGAAAAGGCCTTTTGGATAAGGAGTTATAGGAAGTTGAAGTTTGTAGCTAGAAAATCTCATTCCTTAGGACTTAGGTAGATTTTGAACCAAGGTCGGGCTTATTCATCGGTCGAGGCTATGTAGTAGAGTTGGCAGGAGAACATCCCCATCCCCTGACCCCCAACCTCTGTGTGACCATATCTAAGTTGGAAGTTAGGCCTAGTAGGAGGTTGGGCCTTATAACAACTTTGGGAAGAGAACACTCTCAACCCGCAACCTATGTGGCACCTGATACAGGAAACATGGCATATGATGTTAGCGTGACGTGGTAGTAGGAAGGACACGTGGCAGGTAGATTCAACATTCTTGGGTAGCATAATGGGCCAAATCTAGGTGATACATGTCATCATACAGAAGGTGCCACATGGTCTAGATGATTTTAGCATGACATAAGATGATGATGTGGCATAACCTCGAAGTTTGAGACAAGGGGATGTTTTGTGAATATTTTCTAGTGTATTTTGTCTTCAACATTGGATTGATAAAATGAGCCCAAAGCAATGGAAAAGGATTTTATTTGGGCCTATAGGTAAGTCATGGTTGAAAAAAATGCAGGGGCATAAGTAAACAAAGTGGGCCGACTCCTGACCTCTCGACCTACATTGGAAGGCGTGCCCTGGTCATGTTTATGCAATGTTTTTGTGTGTTATACATCCAAGGGATTTTGTGTTAAACATAATGTATTGCAAGTCTACTTCATAGGGTCATATGATCAAAGGCTCAGATAACATACTAATAAACCCAGAGTAAATGGAGTCGATAGGAAAACTGAGATACAAGGAAACAAGGACCTCGACCTGTCACATATTAATGTTGCCCGACACAGTCAAACCTAAGTTCTCCTCACAGAATGAAGAGATAAATGAGAGTAATGGAGATTAGACCAAGCTCAAGAAATCCCTTTTTTTGTACAAGAAAAAATTAAATGGAGGATATCTTTGAGTATGCAAGTGGACTAAGAATTAATTCTTAGCATGGTAGAATCACTAGATCCCATTCTCAAATTTAATACAGTTACAGTGGCTAGGTGTTGGGATGTAACAGGAGAATGGAGATATTTTTAGTAACAGACATACGGGCAAAGTGAAGCATAGGGTGAGCCTTGCTAAAGAACCACAAACATTGAGTGGACGAAGCCTACCTGCATAATTGAATTCAGATGCCCATCCTCTGCATAAATAAATTTTCGTGACTAAGAACACAAGCTACAACAACATGAAAGAGCCTTGTTATTTTGGGTTCATTCTTTGCATTAATTGTAATGTAGATATAGTTGGATCCCATTCTTAGTGATTAATGCAATTACAATGGTCTTACACTCTGATGGAACAACAACATGGAGAGCCATGAAGAAGTATTCTTCTAGGCACTATTTTGCAGAGACAATATCGGTAACAATGCAGGAGAGGAAAAAAACCATGGACAACATTTATGCAAAGTGGGGTAGTGCAAAATTGTTGAGAGTCACAGAGTGAAGTGCAGTGGGTGTGTGAGTGAGTAAAGGTGTATCACAAGGTCGAGACCTGAGCTAGTTGAGATAGCAAAGAGAACAATTTGAAGGAGAAATAGGGAACTGAAGGAAGGGAACTGGTACTAGAGAAGACTATATTTTGTTTTTCTATGTATACTCATTCACCTATGTTTTCAGTTTGAAAGTTGTATCAAAAGTATAACAATGGCTAGAGCAGGTAGTGGCATACATTCTTAAGAGGTGGGTGCCTCTTAGAAAGTAGTAGCTTTCTATCTTAAAGGGGGTTGTGCCTCCTGTGAGTGGGTGCTCATAAAAAAATTGATGTAATTAAGTAGGTCCTTAATTTACATCATCAAAGCAAACAAATTGGTGGTTTTGTCCTTTTGGGTTTCCATGTAAAAATCCCTGTGTCAATATGTGTATGCTATTCATGTGATGGATTGTATGTACATGCGAATTTCTTATCTTGCTATTCATTTTTATTGTCTATGAAAGCTCTCACAAGTAACTAGCCATAATGAAAATAATCAAAGACTTAAAATTTAAAAGAACCTCACTATTACTAATTCACCACCCCTCTCAATAATTCCTTATTCCAACAATTGGTATTAGAGCCAAGTTCTTTAAGGAATATTCTTACCACTGGAAGGTAGATCCATAAGGAATTATTTCTAGGCAAGAGAATCAAGATGCTTACTCAAGCAAGATACCAACCTTTGCTGGGACAAACTATGCATTCTGGAAAGTTAGGATGGAAGCTTATCCTATGTCCCTAGGAGTAGATTTTTGGATCTTTGTATTAGTAGATTATGATGTCCTTGATGTATTTACCACTGATGCAGATGGTAAAATATTGTATGGAAATAATGCTAAAGCCATGAATTCCATTCTCTTTGGCCTTGGTATTGTAAAGGTTATGCACTGGAAGTCTACCAAGGAAGTGTGGGTGAAGCTCAATCAGAGCCATGAAGGAGATTATAAAGTCAAGCACACCAAACTAGAATGAGGTTTGAAAGCTTAAAAATGAGTGAAGAAGAAAGCATTGTAGAATACTTCCTAAAAGTTTATGAAGTAACCAATATGATTAGAAGACTCGATGAAGAATTCAAGGAAGATATTATTGTTCAAAAGGTCTTAAGATCTCTACCCATGATATTTAGTGCCAAAGTCTTTGCCATTGAAGAAAGGGATGATTTAAATAATCTCAAGATGGATAAGCTGTTTGGTATGCTTACATCCTCTGAGATGAGAGTAGGAAGAGAGAATTATGAAGCTAAGGAGGCAGTGTTCAAAGTGTCCAAGAAGGCCAAAGAGCACAAATATCATCAAGATTTATCCAACTGTGAATATGATCAGGAGCTAGCTCAATTTTCCTAGAAACTAAAGCATGGCTCAAGAAAATATAAAGGGAAGTTTCCCTTTAAATGTTTTGACCGTGGAAGAGTTGAAAATTTTTCGTCCAAGTTCCCTTACAGAGAACAGATAAAAAAGGAAGATGATAAAAATTTAGAAAAAAATCTCAAAAACATCAGAAGAAGAAGTTCTATAAGAAAAAGGGGCTCTACTCCAAAGAGGATAGCTCAGCACCAGAGTCAGACAAAGAAAACTCTTGAGAAGATGGTTCAAATAAGTATTTACTCATGGCATTTGGAGTAGACTCCAAGAAACAAAATATTATTGAATTTGAAGAGGAAGAAGAAGAAGTAGGAGTAGTGGAATTTGAAGGGGAACTCATCAGTGCTCTTGATGAGTTAAATAAATCCAGGAGAAATATTAGGAAACTAAAAGAATAACTACAATGTGATGAAGAAGATATGTAAACCTCAAACAATCAAGAGTTTGTTTATATAAAATAAAAACTTTAAGAAGCCATTAAAATCAAAGATAGTTTAGCCCTTCTACTAGAAGAAAAACAAGGAGCATGTGAGAAACTAGAAGAAGAGAACAAGCATTTAAAACAAGAGATTTTCAAGGTAAAGAAGGAAACGATCTGAAAAACATGAAAAGATGAAATTATGTCCTTGAAACTCAAATTAGAAGAAGCTAAATGAAAGGGAGAAGTTGTTCATGATTTGATCCATGAATGGGAAGAGAACCGTTAGAGTCTTGAGGCAGAGGTCATCTCTATGAGAACGAATCTTGAGAAAGTGGAGACCAAGTATGGTATAAATGAAAAATTTGCGGAAGGAACAAGAAAGCTAGATCATATTCAAAACAATCAAAGGTCTTCAAAAAACAAAACAGGCTTGGGATACTCTAGACCACAAGAATCTTCTATGGGAAAGATGAACCTTAGGTCCGTAGGATTTGAGGAACCTCAGAGCTATGCAAATATTGTAGGTTTTAACCCTGTACAGAAATTAGTTGTAAACAAATTCTTCAAATAGAAAAAAAACGAAGAGAACATAAAAAAAATATACACATATATTTTCCCCTGGATCCCAAAACTGAGACTACTGGATTGATTTTTCATTATGTTCCTTTAAATGTTACAATACATATATATACATGCTGAAGCATTCATAAACCCTAATCCACTAACCCTGGTTTAGAAAAATAACCTTAATCCCCTTGACTAGATCTACAAAATACCATGGGCAGAAAACCATCATGCCCAGAACCATGTGCAAAAGCCATGCACAAAACCCTGGATAGGTCCCCCCACCATCTTAGGGTCCAACCCCTATCCTTGGGTTTGCCCAACTATATAACGCACATCCAAAATTCTCCCACTTGTTGTTTATTTCCACACAGGGGGTCACAAGAGAGCTTAGTCATTGCTCCAAGCCTGAATGCCCATTTTTTCTGTACACTAATAAAACTTCTTAGTACTCACAAACTTTGTCAATGCTCTACAACATTCTTCAAAGTGTCTACCTTTACCAACAACACCTTTTTGTCCTCAACCATATCCCTCACAAAGTGATACTGAACATCAATGTGCTTTGTCTTTGAATGATAAGCAGATTTATTTGCCAAGAAAATTTCACTTTGGCTGTCACAGCCTATCCTTATAGCTCACTGTACCAACCC
>APFE031732227.1:0-12704 GCA_000404065.3 Pinus taeda
TCAAAAAGATATAATTTATAAAAGGGAATGTGCCTACAAAGAAGAAGTTACCAGGTTAAAAGCCCAATTGGAGGAAGGAAACAATAAAGAAGTAGTTCAAAGAAAAGGAATATCAAAGTCAAAGGCTACAGGATGAAGTGACATAATTGAGAAATTAAGTGAATGTAAAGAACACAACAACCAAGGAACTTATAGAAAGAACTAGCTACTGTGAAGGTCTTCAAGCTGTGGTCATTTCTCTAAAAGAAGATCTCAAAATTTCAAATAAGCAGAATGAAGAACTACTCCAAGAATTTGAAGAACAAGAGAATGAAGTTCTCAAATTAAGGAAACAAGTGGAAGAATGAAAAAGGTTGAAGAAATCATGAAGAAGCAGTATCTTGAAAAGGAAGAGCAATATTAGGTTAAGGTAAATATCCTAAAATGTAAATTATAAGAAAAGGATAAACTTTTATGATTTCAAGATAATACTAAGATTTTGGATGATATTCTTAGTAATCGAAGGTCTCTTGCCATCAATTTTGGTCTTAGTTTTTATGAAACTGTTAAAGGTGAATCTAGCTCACAAACTGAAGCAAAGAAATCTAGTGCACAATCTGAAACACTCAACAAGGAGATAAGAGGTCAACCCCATCAACAACCAAGGAAATAAAGTCTTCAAAGAAAATCATTTACTCCTAACTATGGAAGTGTTAATCGATTCTTTCCTCAGATGAATAAAGCTAAATGTTTTATATGTCATAATTTTGGACATGTTGCAGCAAGATGCAGAAGTAGAATGGTTCAAGCTAATAACCGTCACATAGAAAGATCATCATCTTCTAGGTACTTCAAGGGATATTGTTTTTCTTGCAATATGTTTGGTCACAAAGCCATTGATTGCTATAGAAGGAATATGAAACATATAATATGTTGTGCTTGTAACAATTTTGGGCATATAGCAAAAGAATGGAGGAGAAAATCTTGGCCAACATACCAAAAGGAAAAAATATCATCACACTCCAAGGTATGGAGGAAGAAGTAATTATAGATATAAAGATGTGGCATAGCTCAGTGTATAGACAGAACAAACTTTGAAGGAACTAAAAGTATGAAATTTCAGTGTCCCAATTCTCATATGTAGTTGTCATGAAGACAAGTCACATATATACGCAAGTCATAAGCTGCATAGTTGTGTATATGTTGGTTTAATGAAGAAGCAGTGGGAAAAACTCAAAAAAATGATTTGATATGATTCAAACAATTATCGATTATCTTTTATGTCTTGATGATAGATAACTTCGATCTGTGGCTGTTATTTACAAGTTTTTTAATCCTCATAAGTTGTTGACAACTTGATGTATATCTAATTGATGATGATGCCTTGATATTTCTTACTGATATATGCAATGATCATATCTGATAGTGAATAGGTGGCATAGGTTCAAGGGGAGAATATGCTATGCTTCTAATATTGCATTGTTGGCATTATGTTTAGAAGTCTTTGGTACCTAATGATTCTTATCAATGGTGATGATGCTTATGTGGCTAAAGTGTTTAAATGATAAATCATTCTATGTTGTGGTTATAAGTTGCCTATGATGATGATACCTGTATTGGTTGGGGTTACATGGTTGTTATTCAAATTGATTTATGGATGATTGTGCATGAATTTTTGATGATGCATATAGTACATATATGTTTCTTACATGGTGATCTTCATAAGGACAAGGAGAAGTACAAAGCTTGAGTACACAACTTCATTATTTGATGATGAGCCACTCATTTCTTTATGATGTTGTCATCATGCCTTCAAAGATGCATAAAGTTCATATGGTGCAGTTATGATACAGGATTCCTATAGTTCTTGGCTCTCACATTGTTGAGGATTGTTGTTATTGATTGTATCAAGAAAGCTTGACAAATGACTATGTGCTCATGGTTTTCTAGATAAATAATTGATGGATACACATTATGTTGGATACATGGATTATTACTTAAGTTTCATATTGATAAATATGGTTGGTTGGCCAAGAGAATGGTGTTACTACAGGCCTCATGAAGACATAGCTATTTGAAGACATGGATATTCAGAGACACAGATTACTTAGTCACATAATGATGATGCCTTCTTACTTTATGATGATAAGTTTGATACTCACACATGTTGATTATCATTATTGATTCTTATCACATGTTGGATGTTCCCTAGTGATGATACATAGTTTATATATTAAGGGCTCTTGTGCAAAGATCATGCAATTTTTGATGATGATGTTATGATCATAGATAATGACTATGGTTTTTTCACATATATATGATATGATTTTGTGTTACTTCTTGGAGATATGACATATGCTTAGTTGATTCATAGAAGGTTATGATAAGGCTCTTTCTACTAAGGAAACAAAGCAAGTTGACCTTGATGAGATCAAGAGGATCAGTTGATATCTATATGCGGCATACTTTGTCACAGGTTGATTATATTTACATTGTCATATATTAGGAATTGATGATGGACATATACAAGTTGTTGGTCTGGATGTTGCTGACATATGCTTATGGTGCAAATCAAATATGGTGTATGAGTTGATGATGGCTGTTGGGTGCTAAAAGGTGTCTTTTAAAACTCCTAATTGCCTCACATTAATTATAAACTAGGGTAGGTTTTTTTGTTTCAAGAGTGTACACAATATGTGCAAGCTATAAATCTAGAGAGTAATGATTTAAGATAATCTATTAAATTCATTACAAGAGTAAATGGATGCAATCATAAATCTCAAGCTGTAACTTTTAAAGGAAATAATACATAAAAGCATTAGGACTTATTCTCAAGCAAAACCATAATCCAATCTTAAGCAAGCACTTCAAATGGGAATAACATAAACCAAGAGCATTGTAGCAGTAACTGCTCTCTTTCAGTTGGATCTACATTAATCACACTATGTTCTACTTTAAGCAATGTGAATGGAAATAACATCAACCGAGAGTTTAGTAGCATTAACCACTCTCTTTCAGTTGATTATATACTAATCATATTCTTATCGTAATCAATGAAAAATAAATGTATTAACTGATAATTAATTCAACCTGTAGTGAGCACAACTGAAATCAAATGGAAAAGTTGCGAAGTACATGAGATCAGAATAAAGGAAAGTAAACTAACTGCAATGTAAACTCATAGGAAATCAGAAGATATAAAGCAGGGTAAACTTAGCATAAAATGGAAAAACATGAATCCAATTAGACTTGCATGAATTAGAAAGATATAACATAGAGGATATCAATTTGATCCACCAGAGGCTAGGCCCTAGCCACCAATGAATACTGCTGAGCTACTTCAGAGAATACGAATGATCAGCAATGTAGATTATGCATTAACCATTGTATTCAATCATCATTACAATACGGTCGTCCTTCAGAATAACATTTTGTATATTGAAATTACAATTGAGGTCCCAAGCGAAAAGCTAAATCTCTCATTTAGCCCCTATCCTCCTATCCTATCCTATATATCTCTATCTCTCCTAATTGTCCCCTTCTTTGACATCTATTTTCATTTAAATACATAGAGAGCAGGGAGAAGTTACAACAGAGATTATTACAAAAATATTCCCATAACAAAATTGGATTGTTCACAACAAATTGATCAGCAAGATCATATCTGAAATATCTTTCCATCAACATTCAACAGGGACAGGTCAAATTTGGTATTGCAACTGAGATAATTTGGAAAATGTCCAATGCAACACTGTCACTTCTTATTCCAGTGAATTTCTGAGTTGTAATATGTAATGATGAGCTAGAGATCAAATCTACAATATGGAAAATATCTTGGACGCTAAAATGGTGAGTGTTGTTACAACAAATTTATTAATAAACTATAATTGGTAAAATTATGCATAATAATCATCAATTTATTCAAAATAAAGGAGAAGAAATAATATGTATCCATAAGAGCATAAATAATTATAAAATGCAATTATATGATAAATCATGATAAATGATGTGATAAAGAAGGGTAGAAATGGATGAAATAGGTGTTAAAAAATGATAATAATAATAATGACATATTAGTAGCCTAACACACCCCCAAATTGAATATATTTCATTTCCTCATGCAACCTGAAGCCTCTATATTAACCAAGCTATATAAAAAAATTGTTCATCCCAAGTCATGAAATTGGTGGAACAAATGAATTCTTCCTCAAATAATGAATATTCAATTTTAGCAATGTTGATGAAGGCGTAACAATTTTTACATTGACGTTCAACTATATGTATATGAAGTTGTAGCAAAATATGATGTAAGTAACAACAGACATCATTAACCATTTCCTCAAAAACTACAAACCAGATTTTTCTAAAATTTTGCGAGTAGATTTCTACTATATAAATGCTTCTATGATCCAAAAATCAGATCATTTTGATACACGAATCATGAGATATAAACAAAATGGCTGTAGGTGATAGTGCATGATTTCAGAAATTTGACAAGCTAATTTAATTTGAAATTGTCTGGGTTTGTGTATCTTAATGATACCTCTTTGTTATCCAAAAATCACAAGAATTTAGTTCATAGTTTTAAAGATATACGCCAATCAATTTTTGCACTGTATAAAAATGAAATTGTATGCCTTAAATAAGAAAGAAATTAGAAAACATTCATCATGTGTAGCAATTCCTCGCCCAAACTGGAGAATTAGCATGGCTTCATGCGATGTTAAAAAACAAATTTAGGTGGTTGCTACAATCTATTGAAATCGATGCTTGGTGTAAAACAAAATGGAATAAGGGAGGTGTTGAGAATGAAAAAGAAAACCAATGGATGATAAAGAATATTAATGGCATGGTCATAAGAAAGAAATGAATGAAAGTAACACTCCCCCAAATTTAAAGATGAGATGTCTCTCAAAAATGGGTAGTGGTAAAGAGGTGGAATGAATGATGATAAATAATGCTCAATGGATTTTCATGAAAGTATCTTAAATTTTCAATAAATCAGAAACTTATGTTATTTTACCTCAAGTTTTACCTACGAAAAATTGTGGAATGACATGTATGGACTGGCATTTGTTGAAGCTAATGTAGGCTAAGTTGATGCTAAAAGTGATGCAAAAGGTGGAATCTAGGCAAGCACATCATATCTGAACAATTGTTCGTGTTTGTGAGTTTCTCGAGCCTTTTATGTTAGTTGCAATAGTGTGGCCTTACTGCAAATAGAGTTTCCCCCCATACTTGTTGTTCTCATGTATGCAAATTTCTTGAATCCATAGTTTTAGTTTTGAATAGCAACAGATAAGCCACATGCAAAAATTCCATTCAGAATTTTTTTTTGTATAAATGAAATACTAATATTTTGTCAAGTCAACAAGTTATGGCAGAGTGCAGTAATTATATCGCATGCTATCCCATAATGCATACCTTCCCCCTCCAATTGGAAAAGGGTGTTCATGACCATAAAAGCATAGGAAAAGTGTTGTTCTGATGGCAAGGCAAGGGAATAAATATTACAACAGTAAATGAAGTAGAGTACACATATCAATGGTAAGATGGTAAGAGGTATGGCTATAATGAGACCGGAGTGTGTAAAGATAGTTATGAATAAGAGATAGGATGCTTTCGATTGACGATAAGTTATGCGAAAAAGAAAAGGACAACAATATGCCAAAAAGATGCTTTGTTGATGGTATTCTAGCCGAAAATGATGCAATTGATCAGAAAAACAATTTCTCATGCGTAAAGGTTCAAAATAGGGAAATATTAAGGAAATAACTTCTCTGATAAAAAGAGAGAATAAGAAAATGGTATTATAGTAATACTTGACAATAAGATATAACTTCAATACCACAAGCAGAGCCTCTACTACTAGCAGGCGTCCATAGCCTTGGCAGGGTTACTTTTTAAACCATATGATCCAGGATCCTCAATTTATAAATGGAGAGTTCCAGTGTTGTTCTTTAGAAGAGATCAGTGTGCTAGCATGGTATCCAAATAATCACACTGCCATTCAATGGGATGTAACAAAAGTGATCAGGCCAAGTTGTGATAAGACCTCCTGTTCCAAGGATATTATGGCTATCCAATGGATCATAACCCTGGTGTGGTGGCCATAGTGGGAATGTCACTTTGCTACATCCTTATGAACATGGTAGGTTGGCTCTTGATGAGACCCCCTATCTTCTATTTGTAGGCAAAATTTTTTTGTTATTACACATTTTTATGATAAATAGAGGGAGGCTCAGTACTCCTTAAGAGTGGGGATGGTGGAAGAATTTGAACATGTCAATAGCAAAAAAAAAAATATACCCATAATACCATTTATTACAGACAGAGAAGATTATAACCAAGAAGGGTGGAACCAGCAGGGTATTAAGATGATCAATCAGTATCATGTACAACAAAAAATGATGGATTAAAGTAGTATATAAATAATTGTGTCCCTTTTGAAAAGAATCTATCATCAAGGAGTTGCCCTGTTAAAGATCAGAACATGAATGATATTAACTCACTTCAATAGAATCCATAATTTTTGTCCTCATAAAAGTAGTGTACTTCATGCCGTGAAGGGGAATCATCAAAATGTGGTTGAGATGAACTAGGAATAATCCCACAAGAGGGAGGAGGTGCTATTCATAACACACAAAAATTCACAAGAAGCAAAAATGTTGTTCCAAAGAGGAAACAACAAAAACTCAAAAAGTGTTGTCCCCAAGAGGTAACAACAAAAAAACTCAGAAAGTGTTGTTCCTTCGAACGAACAGCAAAAATACTCAAAAAACGTTGTTCTCTAGAGGGAACAACAAAAAAACACTCGAAAAAAAGTGTTGTTCCCTTGAGAGAACAACAGTTGTTACCTTAAGGGAATAGCAAAAAACACTCCAAAAAAAGTGTTGTTCCCCTGAGGGAACAACAAACTCCAAAAGCATTGTTCCCTTTAGGGAACAACAAAAATAAAATTGAAAAAAGTTTTGTTCCCTTTAGGGAATAGCAACTGTTCCCTAAAGGGAACAACAAAAAACACTTGGAAAAGGTGTTGCTCCCTTTAGGGAATAGCAACTGTTCCATGGAAGGAACAACAAAATCATACTTAGAAAAAATGTCCATGTAGGGAACAACAAAGGAAAACGTACGAAAAAGTGTTGTTCCCTTTAGGGAACAATAAAAAATACTCACATAAAATGTTGTTCCTTAGAGGGAACAACAGTTGTTCCCTGTAGGGAACAACACAAACACAAGGAAAAATTGTGGTTCCCTTTAGGGAACAACAACTGTTCTGTGTAGGGAACAACAAGTCAACACACATGAAAAAGTGTTGTTCCCTTTAGGGACCAGTAGTTGTTTCCTGTAGGGAAGAGCAAATCAACACACACGAAAAAGTGTTGTTCCCTGTAGGGAATGAAAAATCAACACACACGAAAATGTGTTATTCCCTGTAGGGAATAAAAAATCAACACACATGAAAAAGTGTTGTTCCCTGTAGGGAACAAAAAATCAACACACATGAAAAAGTGATGTTCCCTTTAGCGAACAACAGTTGTTCCCTGTAGGGAACAAAAAATCAACACACATGAAAAAGTGTTGTTCCCTTTAGGGAACAAGAGTTGTTCCCTATAGGGAAAGGCAAATCAACACACATGAAAAAGTGTTTTTCCCTTCAAGGAACAGTAAATCGACACAAACGAAAAATTGTTGTTCCCTTTAGGGAATAGCAAGTGTTCCCTGTAGGGAACAACAAATCAACACACATGAATAAAGGAAACAACAATTGTTCTCTGTAGGGAACAAAAAATCAACAGACACGAATAAAGGGAACAACAGTTGTTCCCTGTAGGGAACAACAAATCAACACACACGAAAAAGTGTTGTTCCCTTTAGAAAATAGTAGCTGTTCCCTGTAGGGAACAACAAAAGTAAATAGGGAAAGAAAAGAACACAAACAAGAAATCATCCCTACTGCTCTAAACAATAGAAGGGCAATCATATAGAAGAAAGAAAATCAATAGAGACAAACAGGAAAAAGCAATTGTATTTACAGAAAAACAGAGAAAAGCAATCATATTTACAAAAAAACAGAGAAAAGAAATCATATTTACAGTAGCAAACAAAGAGATAAAAACTCATAAAACAATCAAATTTACAGTTTAAAAAGAAATAACTTTTTACAGAAATGAAGTTCGCGAAGGATTGCCTTCTGCAACTGAAACTTGCATGGTGGGGTCCTCATTGTTTAATTGCCGATGGAGTGGAAACTACAATTTGAAGGAAGAAACACCTGAAACACAAAAAAATAAGAGAGAGAAAAAAAAAAACAACAACAACACTATTAAAAAAAAAACACAGTATATAAATAAATAAATTAATTAAGTTACAATAGCTACGATGATATTTCCTAAGGGAATATCAATCTGTCAATGGAAAAAAAAAATGATCTCCTGGAAAAATGTTTTGGCAGCAGTGACATGAATCTTCAAATGGAAATCAATTCTTCATCTATTCTGTTATGAATCCATTGGATAATGAATTGGATGAGATGCCTTTGTTTCATTAAAATTTCTTTCAAGAATCAGTCGTTCATAAATTGACCGTCTTTATTCTCCTAGGACCTGCAAAAAAATGAGTGTCTACCTACAATAAAACATTAAATCATGGAGAAAGAGAGGTGATAAAGCTCCTCAAGTCCAAGAATTATGAAAGAAACTAACAAGTAGTTACTCTGTAAAACAAATCCACGGACAAAAATAACAAAGTAAAATTTATTTGTCACATGCAGGAGTGTAGTGGCCAATCATGTTAACCTGCAATGTTTTAATCCTAAATTATTTGATTTCCGTCCACTTTGAGTGATTCCAAAGCCAAATGAGAGCTACTTCAAAGATATATCACCAATAGAAATAGGTTTTAAAAATTCAATGATATGATATGTCATTTTTACTTAGAACAACCTGCATAACAGAGTCATTTTCGATTTACCCACTTAGAACAATAGTGGATATTTTAATCATAGATTTTTCTTTTGATAATGGATTCCAATGATTCAAATTGGAAATGAAATTAGATTCAATTATTTATCTCCAAAAGAAATAGTTTTTTAAAACAAAAACAATTGATGGGTCAAATACTCTAGTGAATAGCCGAAAAAACAGAGTTTTAAGAGTGCTGATTTATGATAGACAGTTAGTATTTTGGTCATAACTTTCTCATAATATATAAAAAATGAGTGATTCAAATTTCCTTGAAAAATATATTCACAGGGGAATATACCGTAGAAATACTTTTTCAAAATATAGTCCTTTAGGCCTCCAAAAACTGACTGCCCAACTCTATTCCTGAGCTGCCTGCTAGACACCCTGTCAATGTTTTGGTTATAAATTTTTCGTTTCAAATACAAATTGGGTTGGAAAGTATACATCAAGGGCTACTTAGGATAGAAACAGGTTTTAAAAATATAGTCATTTGGTCCCTCAAAGCATGACTTTCCCAATTGTGTTTTCAAAAATTTCCTCAAGCTCACAAGCCAAAAAATATGATATTCAAGCATTCTTTCAAATCGATGATAAAAATGAATATGAGTGTTTGTAGAACTGTTATTTCCATTATAATTCATATACATACACAAATGAATTAAAACAATTATCATCGATGTTGATTTCCACAACATGTTGCAACAAAAACAACTATTTTTACATTAAAAAAATGTGTTTATTTCCTTATTTATCTTATTTTTTACAATAACCTACTCTTCTTTGAAAAAATAATATTATTACATATAAGAGTACTTCTAGTGGAGCCATTTTTGAAATAAAGCCTCAAGTCTATATATACCCAAATTTGAAAAATGCATGTTAATGAATAATAGGGTATGAGAAGCCAACCTCCCTTGAAAAGATGGTGTCAAAAATTGTTGAAGTATGGAGTGATGTTGCAAGCAAATGATGGAGTGAAAACAATCTTCAATATATCCTTTACTTTCTTGATTTCCCATAGCGATCATATCATGAAGTTCTTGAGCTTTTAAAATGACTTGTTGATGCAGACTAGAAGAAACCTCGTTTTTTTTCATAACTTCTACAATTTTTGGATTTGAAACATTCTGAATCTCATTGTAAGTTTTCTCCAATGGCGCATGTGAGATAGAATGGGTGGGAAGGGTGGGTAAATTTTGCAATTCAACACTATAAGCATGTTGTACTGGTTTATTATGGTGAGGGTGTGGAATGAATTGAGCAGGAAATTGTGTACAGAATGAAGCATTTTGATGATGTAGTTGATTAGGTTGAGTGGATGATTTTGATAGGCAAGCAAGATGTTGTGGAAGAGCTGGTGGAGAATATGAAGGATGTGTTTGTGCTACAAGATGAGGGAGAGTAGTCATGCAATCATAATATGAACCATGCCAAACTTGTAGACAAGATTGGTGGTGGTTATATTGAGATTGACATGGCTGCCCTAACACATGAGTATTCCATAATGGATTATGCAAGTAAGAAGATGGAGAGAAAGTGTTTTGAACCATACATGTAGGCCACTATTTCCGTGGTTTCGACCTTGTTGTAGCTTCTCCATCTCTTTGATATGGTACTTCCATCCTAGATAAGGAAGGACAACTATCTATGGGATGCTCCTTTCGGTAATGAGGGCAAAACACTTCATCAAATTCTTGATTTTTCTAAACCTGCAAAACATCCAATTGTGAATTTTGAGAGCTAATAAAATCAACTTTAAAATGTTTAAATAAAACATTGATTTCAGCTCTTATATCTCCTATTCTTGTAGCCGATTTGGAAAACAAAGAAAAAAATTCTCTAGAATTCTTACCAGCCTTGGAGATTCCTCTTGAATACCTTATGCACAATTCACAAACATCATCATATGATAACTAAAAAGCATCACCTTTTCCTATCAAATTTAAGAGTTCTAAAAATTCATCTTTGACTCCTTTGAGTAGGAGTGTTTTTAAGATCTCTTTTTCCGAATACTTATGCTTTGATTTTTGAAGGTTGTATCGAAATCGCTCCACATAGTCCTCCAAGCTTTCATATTCCCCTTGTATCATATCGAAAATATCTTCATTGGATTTGCGGTAGTCTTGGTACTTCTTCAAGAATATGTTCTTCATGTCCTCCCATGTTTGGATGCAGTTGTTTAGTCAATTTAACGTCTTAAAGTTCTCTACATAAATTATCAATCCGGGTATCGTAAACCGATGAAGTGTGGTGCACCATATGTGCTTAGTTAACCTTTTTCTTACTTCGTTGTTTTATATATTTTATTTTGTTTTGGGGTTTTTTTCTTGTTGATCTCCTAAAATATCTAATGCAAATGGAAATCTTATTCTAAGGTCTTAAGAATAGTTTAAAAGGTCAAGCATGGATGTAGATTTCAAGACAAGGTCTATGTCCCTAATGGTAACTTCCAAAACTTAGCACTTCAAAAGATCTTAAAACATGTTATTGATGGAATTAGTACTTAAACAAAAGTGTAAGTATGCAGCTAATTTAATCAAGCAAAACATGAAATACTGATCATGAAATCACTATCCCTGCTACTGTCTAAATACAAGAGAAATGAGTTAAGCTACTGCACTCAAAGAAATCCAAAAATTGTAAGTAAACTAAAGCTAAAATCAAATTACATCAACTCATATTTTGACCCCTCGCCATTAGTGTCGCTATGGCTTTTGAAGGTAATCATAAACAACTTGAGCAATCTGATATCTATTTGCATAAAAGTAAACTTAAAATCAAATTACATCAACTCATATTCTGACCCCTTGCCATTAGTCTTGCTATGGCTTTCAGAGGTAATCATAAACAACTTGAGCAATCTGATATCTATTTGCAGAAAAGTAAAACTAATATCAAATTACACACTCATATTTCAATCCCTCAACATTAGTCTCGCTATGGCTTTTAGAGGTAACCATCAATGAAATGAGCAATCCAATATCTAATTGCAGAAAGGTAAACTAAAATCAAATCACAACATCCATATTTTGATCCCTCGCCAGTTAGTCTTGCTATGGCTTTCGGAGGTAACTGTCAATGACATGAGTGAGTTGATTTCTAAACTAACTTAACAAAGCAAATGAACAAGACTGAAATCAAAGCATAACTGAAATTGAAAAGCTAAAAAAAAACAAGGTCAGCAGAGAGGCAAATCTCATGTCACTATTTGATGCAAAAACATGTAAAGAAAAACTAATCTACAATCAACCGGTTGAACACACTTACATGAATTAAAATTGCATGAATCGAAAATCTAATCTATCAAACTTGAAAGCAATCAAATGACATAATGAAATCAAAGCAAAATTACAAAATGAAATCTACTCTACCTTACATTCTAATGTGCTCCATGACATCCACTTCACATCTCCTTCCATTGAGAACATCAAAGCTTTATTCAAATTCTTCAAAATCACAAAGTACAACAAAGCTCTCCAAAGCTTTCAAAAGCCATCAAGGAAGAACTACAAACTCCAAGCTAAAGAACTAAAATCCAAGCCAAGCTAGCCAACAAATGAAGGAGAGAGATCTCCTATTTATAAAAAAAAAGATGAGAAGTCATCTCATTAATGAGAGTCCATGAATCTCTCCCTCTACCTCTAGAGTCCTAATCAAAATAGGAACTGATAAGACACATGTCTTCTTAGAGTTATAATATAATTAGGAGATGTGACACATATCCTCATGATCCCATGATTCTTTCCACTCAAATTCGAA
>APFE031732227.1:13101-24168 GCA_000404065.3 Pinus taeda
AAAGATTGGAAAAACATAAATGTGGCCCAATGATAATGAAAGTGGGATGAATGTGGTGACATAGTAGTGAAATGGAAGTGATATAATGGACATAATAGTGAAAGTGTAATGGAAATGAATGACATTTTCAAGACTCAACAACAGTTCCCACCAAGGCTCATGAACCATCAGAGAGCTGCTCCTTTTAGAGTAAGAGGAAAGACTTTCAACCTTTGATCATTAGTATAATAATCATATCCTCTACAAAGTATTTCAAAATCAAATAAAAATGTATCTGAATCTTCATTTGTCAAACCATGAAAATTTAGTAGAGAAGATGGGGGGATTATGTGCATTTGTGTCACTCCTCCTAGATCTTTGATAAGGAATTCAAAAGTTGCAATGTGAACCATTTCTAAGCATAATAGAAGATGTTTTTCATGTGTTTCTTTGAGGCTCCTCCTTCAAATGTTCCTATCAATTGGTTAGTGAAATGGGTGGTGCTTACATCACCACTTGAGTGGAATTATGAGATATTTTTTCAAAAATTCTACCTGTAAATTTCCTACATCAATTCCTATGAAATTCTGTTGAAAAGCGGGTGAAAGGAGAAAGCACTTTACTTGCTCATTACGCAGGTTCTTACCTTTTTTTTTTAATACCCAATTCTTTCACAGCAGACAAACATCAAACACCTACTTCAACTTCTATGCAATTGTGCTAAAAAGCAGATGGAGGAGCAAGCACTTTACTTGCTCGTTACGTAGGTTTCTACCTTTTATTTTTAATACCCAATTCTTTCCCAACAACATATATCAAACATACATCACTCTCTGTGAAATCGAAACACTCTCCCCCGGAAACGGGGCCAAAATGTTGGGTGTTAAAAGGTGTCTTTTAAAACTCCTAATTGCCTCACATTAATTATCAACCTGGGTAAGTCCTTTTGTTTCAAGAGTGTACACAATATGTGCAAGCTATAATTATAGAGAGTAATGATTTAAGATAATCTATTAATTTCAATACATGAGTAAATGGATGCAACCATAAATCTCAAGTTGTAGCTTTTAAAGGAAATTATACATCTAAGCATCAGGAATTAATCTTAAGAAAAGCCATAATCCAATATTAAGAAAGTAATTCAAATGGGAATAACATCAACTGAGAGCATTGCAACAGTAACTGAGCTCTTTTAGCTGGATCTACAGTAATCACACTTTGTTCTACTTTAAGTAATTCGAATGTAAATAACATCAACCAATAGTTTAGTAGCATTAACCGATCTCTTTCAACTGATTCTATACTAATCATACTCTTATCATAATCAACCAAAAATCAATGTCTTAACTGATAATTAATTCAACCTACAGTGAGCACAAATGAAATTAAATGGCAAAGTTGCAAAGTACATGAGATCAGAATAAAGGAAGGTAAACTAACTGTAATGTAAACTCATAGGAAATCAGAAGATATCAAACAAGGTAAACTTAGCAGAAAATGAAAAAACATCAAACCAATTAGACTCGCGTGAATTAGAAAGATATAACACAGAGGATAGCAGTTTGATCCACCAGAGGCCGGGCCCTAGCCGCCAGCGAATACTACTGAGCTACTTCAGAGAATATGAATGATCAGCAACGTAGATTACGTATTAACCATTGAATTCAATCCTCATTACAATACGGTCGTCCTTCAGAATAAGATTATGTATATTGAAATTACAATTGAGGTCCCAAGTGAAAAGATAAATCTCTCATTTATCCCCTCTCCTCCTATCCTATCCTATCTATCTCTATCTCTCCTAATTATCCCCTTCTTTGATCTTTGTTTTCATTTAAATACACAGAGAGCAGGGAGAAATTACAACAGAGATGATTACAAAATGATTCCCATAACAAAATTGGATTGTTCAAAACAAATTGATTAGCAAGATCATATCTGAAATATCTTTCCATCAACATTCAAAAGGAATAGGTCGAATTTGGGATTACAACTGAGATAATTTGGAAAACGACCACAACAGCGAATCTGAGAAAATCGTCTTCAGAGAACCTTCTGTTTCTCCTAATACAGACCGAATTTGGGAAAACTGCTTAATCTAAAACTAATTCGGTCCGTTCTAGACAAAACCCATGTTTCGGATTTTCTAGATTCTTCTCCATTTGCCCACAACGTCCAATGCAAAATTGTTGCTTCTTATTCGAGCGAATTTCTGAGTAGGGATATTCAATGATGAGCTAGAGATAAAATCTACAATCTAGAAAACATCTTGGATGTTAAAATGGTGAGTGATGTTACAACATATTTATTAATAAATCATCATCAGTAAAATCATGCATAATAATCATCAATTTATTAAAAATAAAGGAGAAGAAATAATATTTATCCATAAGAGCATAAATACTTATGAAATGCAATCATATGATAAATCATGATAAATAACGTGATAAATAAGGGTAAAAATGGATGTAGGTGTTAAAAAGTGATAATAATAATAACATATTAGCAGCCCAACAATGACTATCATGGTCTTGTTTAGATCGTTGGTCTTTGTTATAAATTTCTGGTATATCATTCGATGTAAAGGTCATATAAATGCCCATGATGTAATAATATGTCTCTATCCGTCATGGTCTTTTAATGAATCATTTTTTGTCATACGATGTAATTTGTACCCCCACTATGCATGGGAAGGATGGTGTAATAATTTTTATATTTCAGTCATGTATAAACATTTGGTATATCCCCACTTGGTTGGGTAGATGAGTCAAATTTGGTATATCCCCACCTGGTTGGGAGATTGATGTATGTATAAGTCATTGGTGATAGGAAGGTCATACTCACATAGTTGAGCTATAGAGTCATGTTATTCTTTTAGAAAATATATTGGCAGACTTTGCATGTGCTCAGGGGGAGCAAGGATGATATAGTGCATCTCAGCATGTACAAAGGGGGAGTCTAATCAGAGAATTTAGCATGCGCCTAGGGGTAGCATGATCAATGTTCATATTCAGTTATTCATATATGAAAGTCTCCATTTTGGTCAACCCTTTACCCTTGATATCAAAGGGGGAGAGTATCTTGGTCCACCCTTTGCCCTTGATGTCAAAGGGGGAGAGTACTTTGGTGTTGCTTGTTATCTCTAACAGTTTCTATAGCTTGCAGTAATCAACACCAACATGGTTGCCATCAAGTTGAAAGGGGGAGATTGTTGGCATTATGATGCATGTGTTGTACTTGATGGAAACCCACTTGTAGCAAAACATCTCACTTGTACATGGTAACTAGATGAATCTACAAGAGAGATATCAGATGTGACAGAATGCATGACAGTTGTGTTTACAGAAGTGACAAAATGCAGGGTAGTTCAAAGGAATCATTTCAAAAGTAATATGCTAAATTACAATGTAACAGGTCTATTCAGAGGTAACATGGCACTGACACAGAAGAACAGGAAGATGGAACTAAGGTCTACTAATCAGAATAAAGAAGGTAAAGGAAAAGGTTGATGTAAAGCAGTTTAAGAAGTATACACAGGTCCAGTTAATCAAAACAGTGTATACACACTGGTCCATAGAACAAAAAGAGCATATACGTATACACGCACTCCCACGAGAGGAAAAGTGCATACATGTTGGAAAACCAAGGTTTTGGTCTGAGGTATTTGGTCCAAGGTATTGGTCTGAGGTATTTGTTCCGAGGTATTGACCCTAGGTATTTGGTCCAAGGTATTAGTCCTAAGTGGTTTTGGACCAAGGTATTGACAAAGGATCTAAGTATATAAGGAGGAGAAGATCAAAGGGCTAAGTGCACAAGTAATGAATATTTTATGAAGTATTAGATCAATGAAAAATATGTATGTTATGGATTTCTGATGCTTTACTTGATATAGACTAAATATGCACCTGAGCATTTGATGATGGATGAGATCTAATGATGGATCAGGATCATAATGACTTATCATTATGTGATCTAATAATGGATGGGCTAGATCTGATTGCTAACACATGTTTTATCCTTTATATGTGATGGTTTGAAGTTGGGAATTGCAGCGAAGTTATAAGTAAGTATTTGTAGATCTATATGTTGGTTCTCTTTGGTAAAGGTGTGTATACATGCTAGTTCAGCTCTTCTAAGAAGCCTATGCAAAATAAAAGCTTGATATTCAAGGATGATTGATCTATTAGATTAGTGTTTCTCTTTTACTATTATCTGTCAATGAAGTCTTCTTAGGTCTGAAAGTAAAATTGAATGCATAAAGAGTTTGTGTCTCATTGATTAATTGATTGAGAAAGAAGGTTGATCCTTGTTGCTATCTATATAGAACTCTGTAATATGACAATAGATCTTCAGAATGTCATTGATTGCTACAGTTTGTGGTTCAAAGGTTTTATGATTCAGTATCTTTAGAGGTATATGGAGGTTGGGCAAAAGGAAGTAGCATATACACACAAGTTTGCTTCATTAAAGGAGCGTATACATTCTGACATATGACTTTTGAGGTTACAGTTAGTTCTGATTGTTAATGCAGTGTTCTAGGTTCAGATCTGTGTACTAGTTATAGTGATATGTTTGTTCGAGTTGAATGGTTGAATTTGATTAAGTTTGAATGAATGGTTGATTCAATTGTGTCAGAGGGTTAGTGATTGTTTGATTCAATTGTGTAAGAGGTTTAGAGGTCTTAGTGATTGATTGTTTCAGTTATAACATAGATTAATGATTGGGCTTCAGTTATATCAGAGATTGATTGGGTTTCAGTGATTGGTTGATATAGATGTATTTGATGGTTGTATTGCAGTTGTGATTGATTTTGAGCTTCAATGTTGTTGATGGGTCTAGTATGAAAATTTGATGAAACATGGCCTTCAGATTGTGGTGTTGTGTTCCAAGAGCATCCAATCTGAAAATTTATGAAACGTGCTCCTTGGAGGAAGAGAGAAGGTCGAGCCTTCTATAGGCTGGCACCTACATACTAGTAAACATATCGGCCAGTACAAGATCTAGGGGGTTGGAGCTCCCTTCCAGTAGTAGCTATAATATGAGTGAAGGTTGTAGCCTTCTATAGGTCAATGCCTATGTACTAGTAAACGAATTGGCTAGTACAAGATCCAGGGGATTGTAGCTCCCTTCCAGAAGAAGCTGGAGAACAGGATAAGGTTGTAGCCTTCTGTAGGTGGGTTCCTGCGTACTAGTATGAGTCTGCACCAGTACAAGATTGTAAACAGATTTTCTTATTATTAAAAGAAGACGGAGACGACAACAACAGGTGGTTTTCACCCACATTGGGTTTCCACCTTAAATCTTAGTCTTCATGTGTTTTGCTATGTGTGATGGTTTATTCTATTATTACTGCAAATGGTTACTGTTTAATGTTTAGTAAAGTACTAATGCACTAATTAAAGATCAACATATGATGAATCAACTAAATCATAAGTTCACTGGATATACATTGGTTGCCTTAAGAACAATTGCGTGCACATGCAAGTTCCCTTCACTGAAGTAGCATATATAAATCTGATTATGGAAATGAAAAATTTATTGATTTGTAAATACTAATTCCCCCCCCCCCCCCAGTATTATTTCCAACAACTTATTTTCCTTTCAAGCTGTACCATTAATCATATACCTGATGATGATTGTGGAATCCTCAAATACCAATAAATTTCATATGCCCTATAAGTGTGTTAATGACAGTCCTTGGATCATGGCACATGCTTCTTCCCAGTTGTTTTCCATAAGAGAAAGCTCCATGCAAAACTATGCTCTAGGATTCCTCCTCTGGTATGTTATGAGATGTAAAGATTTGAAAGAACTTCATGCAAGAAACAAGAATTCTAGTTTAAAGAACAAAATTTGGCATGAAAAGCATGGTTATATGAATTATTTCTACCTTGATTTGGTCAACAAGAATAATTTGGTGTGTGAGGCATATTTGGCAAGCAATGATGAATTAATTTTGAAGATGGAAACAAAGAGGAATAGCGGGACTTGAATTAATTCACATTGATCTTTGTGGTCGAAGAATTCTAGTTTTAAGAACCAACTTTGGCATGAAAAGCATGGTTCTATGAATTATTTCTACCTTGATTTGGTCAACAAGCATAATTTGGTGAATGGCATACCACAAATACAAGACTAGAAAGGTTTAAGAGGCATATTTGGCAAGAAATGCTGAATTAATTTTGAAGATGGAAACAAAGAGGAATATAAGGACTTGAATTAATTCACACTAATCTTTGTGCTTGAATGAGAACTCAATCCCTTAGGGGTGTAAACTATTTTTTTACTTTTATTAATGATTTTTCAAGAAAAAATTGGATTTATTTTCTGAAAAATAAATCACAAGTTTTGAAGGCATTTAAAGATTTGAAAAAAATGATGAAAAATATTATTGGTATTAGTACTAATGTGTTGAAAAGAGACCAAGGAGGTAAGGAGACGTCATATGAATTTCGTTATTTTTTGCACAAACAAGGAATTAGGAGACCAATAATAGTGGCCTGCACACCCCAACAAAATTGTAGTGCAGTGGAAGAATAAAAAAATTATAAAGATAGTTAGATGAATCTTGTAATGAAAATGTTTTATATGAATATAAATCCTAAAAACCTAGTTCTTAGTATGATACCTGAGGAGAATTGATTAGGATATAAGTACAAAATTTAAAATTTTTGGTTGTTTGACATATGATCACATTCCAAATAAGACACAATATAAAATATAAGAAAAGACAAAAATGCATCCATTGGTTATAGCATAGCACAAACTTGAAAGCATTCAATTTATATGATATTTCGATAAGAATATCATGTTTGTAAAATGTAATTTTTAATGGAAAGCCTCCATAAGGGCAAACAACTAGTTGCAAGATGGAAGTTTGTAGGTACATGAACAACCAGAAACCAAAAATCCTCTCACATATAGAAGGAGATAGCAAGTAGAAGAAGATGAATGAAAATTCCCTACTCATGCAGAAGAAGAAAATCATGAAGAAGAAGAGGTAGAGTTGAAGGGAAAAGAAGAACAACTAAGCAATGCATAGAAGTGAAAGTGGTTTAATAAAAATAATCAAAATGTAAAACTAGATGAGATACAAAATGGAGAAGACAAAACAGAAACCAAACCACCTTATCAAGTATATCTTTCATTGATGAGTAAATATGTTAACTCCCATGGTCTTTTTTCTTTTGAAGAGGCTCATGAAAGGAAAAAACTGATAGAGATGCAATAAAAGAGAGTATGAGACCTACATGAAAAATAAGACTTGGAAATTTAGTAGAGTTTCCACCGGATAAAAAACTGATAGGTTGTGAATGAGTGTGGAGAACAAAGTTCAAAGTGGATGGTTCATTTTAAAGTACAAATTCAAGCTTGTTGCAAAAGAATATGCACAACATGATGGAATAAACTATGAAGAGACTTCTGGACTTCTTCTCCTACAACAAAGTTTATCACTATAATATTATCGTTGGCCATGGTAGCACAGTTGCTCACTAAAAGTGTGTTCTTGAATGGAGATATGGAAGAAGAAATGTTTATGGAGGAGTAACAAGGATTTGTCATCAAGGTTTTTATAACACCAACTTATGCTTTTAATCTTGGATGGTGTAAGAATAAAATACACAATGTATTTTGTGTATGACATGGATGAATAAATACAATACACGATTGATTCTTCTAAATATCTACTACATGCATGGTTACTATCAAAGAAACTTTTAATAGAAACCCTACCTTTATAGTAACTTTTGTATTAAAGAACCTTTTTACTTAATTCTTTTTCCACTTAGTCGATGAAGTTTGGGCCCATTGTGGCCCAACTTAACAACAACATAAAAAAAAAAAAAATTTAATTACCAACAAAAAAACCCTAACTTAAAAATTTATAGGAAAATACCCCTCCACCCCCTACACCAACTATTTTCATTCATCATTTAATCTCTGAGTTGAGAGATTGTTAAGACATGAAACATTATTGTTTGGAGCTGAGAGTTTTGTTTGGAGACATTCTCACCATTTATATTCATTCTTAGATATTTTGAATTCAAGACAATGTTATTTGTGGCTGAGAGAAGACTCGTTTGCAGTTGATACGACATTATTTGGAGGAATAAAGCGTGTTTTTCTTCTTCACATATCTTGAAGGTAGACATAGTGTTTTTTGGAAGAAAAAGGGTGTTGTTTGAAGTAGCTTTCCTGATTTGAAAATTGTTGTTTCGATGCATCTTTCTAGATTAGAGATTCATGTGACTTACAAATCAAGAATGGAAATGGTATTTAGTTCATAAAAAATTGTATGTTTTTTCTTCATCATTCATGTTTGATATGTAGAATTCCAATAAAGAATTTTTTGGACATTTTTCATAGTTTTTTGATTTCTTTAAAATGGAGTCCCTACTAGTCATCCTCTAGCCCAGTCCCCTTGTTCCCCCATTTTATAAACTTGTGAAACTTAGGGTTAATTCCACTCCAATCATATCTCGCATGTAGTTCAAAGTAGCAAATATTGGTGATAACTTTCATTTCCTAAATGCTTGGAACAGATAATGTTTAGCAGTTATTATCGAAACCAATCCCACTTCAGATCAAGAGCATGGTAAAACGAATTATTACAGTAACCTTGAATGACAGGTCTTGTTAACTTGATTCCTGCTCATTTGTCTACAAAGGCATTGAGAAAAATCTTAAGCTACTAACATGATCAAGGTATATGAAATCCATCTACAGATTTTTGGTCTTATGGATATGGATATGGCATAGACCCTAGAGAGAAGTTAATAAATATTTGGAAGAATCAATTTTTTGATTCTTCATATTATCTCTATTCCTGAAGGATGAAGCAAAGAAATGGTTAGGTAGGATTGACAAATCAAAAACTCATTTTGGGATAATTGGGAAAGCTGAAAATTCTTGGATAGATGGGAGAGGCACCCGAAAAATAGAAGAGAAAATGTTTTATTTCCAACCACAAAATCTCCCATATTCTAGGTACGTAGTCAAAATGAGACCACTATTATCCCTATAAATCCAAGCATCAAATATAGCTTTGTCAACATTAATTTCCAAGAAGTCTAAAAGAGAAAACAAAGAGCATGAAGAAAATAGATGCGTATGTCATATGGTGAGAAGGCTCAAGTGTATGAATATTTAAAAATCATTATGGAAAAATATGTTTTCCATTTTAATATGAAACATTTAGCCATTATTATTGGGGCCCTAGAGTTGGAACCACTGATATCTTTTTCCTTTAAATTGCAAAAGAAATTATGAAGTTCTGGTACAAGAAAAGAAGCTAATCTTACAAGGAATTGCAAATAAGAAGAATGATTATGCAAATGAAGAGAAAGAAGAGTGAAAATGGAAAGAAACTTTTAGAGAGGAAGATCAGACATGATCATTTATAACTTTAGCAACATTCACAAATCACTAAAATAGGTTGATAGGATTAGAGTAAACAAATGAAAATAGTAGTGTGGGAGTTCCTTGACACTTGCGATAAGTGCCAAAGGAAAATAAATACGATTGAAAATAAAGATAAAAGTTATGAGTGAGAAGAGCTAAACATTAACCAAGGGAAATATACTACAATGTGCTTGAAATAGAATTACATGTAGAGGTGAAAGAGAAAATGTCTATCATCGACAATAATTGTGAATGTACCAATGCAATATATGATATCTCCCTCATTGTAATGCCATGGAATGATAAATCTTAGTTGGGTGATCTTAAGAAGAGCCTAGGAACAAACAGGTGAAGTTCTACTAACATCTAAGGCCAAAGAGAAAAATATGGAGATCGACAACTAGCCACTCACTCTGAAATGGGATACGTCTATGCATTGCAACAAACTGGGGAACATACACCTATGTGACTATGTGCAAGTGGGACATCTCCCAACAAAGCAGGGGGGTGTGCACTATCTTACTAATCTAATGTCCTCTATATCACTGGATGAAGTATCCAAATGAAAGAAGAAATAAGCCTAGTGAAACTAGGCCTAGATATGGCCTATACGGTTTATCGTCTATAAGTGATAACTACTAACATGGTGAATATATACAAAACCCACCTACACATTTTTTGGTTTTGTCTCCTCAATGTTCTTTCAAAACACATTTTAGATAAAAAGGAATTGATATAGCTCCAAGTTCCAACAAGAGATGGATACTTTTGTAACATATTTAAAAGAAACAAATGATTTACTCAAATACATCTAGAAAAAATTAGAATATGAGGCTCTACAAAATCTCATATTTGGCTCAAAAATACTTTCCTTGCATCGAAGTTTTCAGAATCAGAACATATTGGCAACAACCAAAAACTAGGTTGAAAAAAATTGGACTAAAAAAATGTATATGCAAATTTTAGTAAATGATGAATGAGAAATGTGTAAGGAAAAATAGAGGGTGGGTTTCTATTAAATACCAAAAAATTAGGGTTTGGAGGAGTGTCACGCGGAATGATTCGAGGTTGCAGACAAGATCAACCTCCCTAGTATCTAACAATATCTAGTGACAAGCAAGCCAATCAAAAACTATCTTTCTCTAAATATGCAATTACAAATAAAGGAAAACAAGTGTTTTAGGCCTACCTTGGGTCCAATGCAAGTTTGTGGAAGCCTCGCTCCTTTGATCCAAATGAGCTCCCTTGTAGCAAGAAAGTCTGCAAACACAAACAAGTAAACAAATTAAATAGCACCTGAAAAGACAATATCATAAAGCATATCCATCATAATGATCAAGGAGATTATGAAACAAACCACATAAGACAATTTGTTGAGAAAAAAGAATCTGATTGTATTAATTCAAATCAAAGAAGAACTTTACAACCTGTGCCTTGATGCTGTACAAGCTCCTCCCAGGGTCCAACAAGAAGTCTCCTCTACTTTGACAAGTTCCACTCACTTCCCAATGAAGCCAAAAGGTATGTGATCTCTCCTCTCAAGCTTAACTAGGAAGTCTCAATTCCACTAGCATTTACCCTAAAAAATGTTTAGCTTCTAACCCCTCGAGCAACCAACCCAATGCCTTAATTTATAGTGCAATGGAGGGAAGTTACTAGGTCCTCCTTCAAAGGGATAAAGCCCTC
>APFE031732227.1:39332-60817 GCA_000404065.3 Pinus taeda
TGTTAAAAGCTTTTAGATTCTGCGTAATAGGCGCAAGCTGAGGGGAACCCAAAGCTTTCCAAGCAGTTGAGGATAAAATACTAACAGAAGCACCTTCATCTACCTGTGTGCGATGTATGTCCCTACCACCAGCCTGAACAATGATTTGGAAAGGGGTGGAGGAAGGAAGACGAGGTTCTGTTAGTCTATTCCAATCAAAGGAAAGACCTCAGTACTTGGAGGGGGTTCTGTAGAAACAGGTGAAATGCCCCCCGGCGTAGAGGAATCTGATGTAACAAAAAGAACCTGAGCGGTATGATGTTCACTCTCTAAAGAGAAAGTGGGATCGATCGAATGTGAAATTGAATCGACCACTTGATCAACTAATGGATCATCAACCTGAGTGACATGAGTTTCACTCTCCAATGGAAAAGTAGGATCGACCGTACTTGAAATTAGATCAATCACTCCGTCAGTTGACGGTAGGTTGGGTAAAAGTTTACGGTAACCAGTTGGAAATTCTTGCCGTGGAACAGTAAGGTTTTCCAACAATTTTGAGGCTTCATCCATGTGAGGGCAAATGTGAGTTTGATGACTCCCATTGCATAACTTACAAGGAAACCTAACTTTACCCTTTTTTCCAGGAACCTGACTATCACTGGTTGATGGATGAATGGAAAGTTGATGAGAGTTTTCTGACCATACTTCCAAGACCTTTGGAATACCAGGACAATTGATAAGGAAGTGGTCACCCTTACAAAGCCTGCAAGGGTATTTTGGTTTATGATGCATGTTGGAGGTTTTGTCAACACAACTAACACTTACAACCATGGTTGGTTGGTTGACGTCTTTCTTATCTTGCTTCTTCTTCTTCTTCTTCTTCTTCCCTTTCTTCTTCTTCTTAGTCACCTGGTTACTAGCGTCAAGGATTTTACCAAGCGAAGAGGAAGAAATGGAGGAAGAAAAATTAGGCGAAGAAGGTAAAGGGTCAACAGAAGGTTGGTGATGTTGAGATGGTGAACTCTGTTGAGGTGAAGCATTCTGTTGAGGTGGAACAATTGGAGTATTTGGGGTCAACGAAGTTGAAAATAACCATATCGGTAAACCTATTGTAAATCCAGGTAATGACAAAGTAGCCATATAAGGAGGACCAACATTTCAAAAGAAAGGAAAAGTACTAGGATCCTCGTTAAGAGGGGTTCCTTGGTTGGTAAATTCCAGAATATTTGCCATTATATTCAACTTCAGTGAATTTTATTACAATTTAAAACTAAAATTAACAATTCACAATTCACACCTATGGTCTCTAAAAGTAAAAACAAACAAATTAACATTCGCTATCAAATATAGGAGTCAAACCACACACAAACAGTAACTTCCCGTACCTAAAACACTAGTTGGTGATGAAATCCAATGTCACATAATTCAATACAGAAATGGCGGTTGGAATAGTTACCCCGACAACCTGCTTAATGAATAGACTGGCACAAGTTTCTCCACTAAACCATTTCGAGTGAAGAGAACCCCCCAGAAAATCCAAGTGAGTCTAGCCGACGTCTGCTCCAGGTACAGTGGGATCTTCCCACCACCGTCACCTTAGGAAGAATCCTATAGAATATGGTCACTATGGTTACCAATGGAAACAAATATACCTGGGGGAACAGTCTACGATCCGATACGCACGCAAGGGTAGAGTAGCAAGCTCAATCCCATTGAAGGCTCCTTGACACAATCCAAAGTTTACCAACAAGTGACCCCAGGCTCCTCAACAATGGTTAATCCGAGGTTTACCATTTTTAATACATGAATATCTGGCGTCATTCCTAATGAGGAAGGATTGATTCCCACACTGGTTCGGACATGATCTCGTGCTTCTCCTTTAAGAGGAGCTTTCCAAGAGCATAGATGCAACAATTGGATTTCTCTCCTACCGCAAGATACAGTTACTTGTTTGTTTTACTGTCTTGGAGAGTTAATTACTCCCTACTCCAAGACACTGGCCTAAGCTATTTTGGTGTAATAGAGCCCTAGAAATAAAAATATTACTAGATTGATTTTACTTTAAGCGTTATTTTTATTGGTTTTTGATTAAGTCAAGAGGTGCGGAGATGAAACTCGTGGTGTGAAGACTCGACTCGAAATCACTAAAAAAAAAGTGCACTTAAGATGATTAAGCAATCTTTTCCCTTCAATGAACTTCTAGCTAGGAAAGAGTTTGAGAATGCAAATGCTTGTAAACACAAATCTTTCTTAACAAACAAACTAAAAGAAGAGTTTTTGTCTTTTCCAATGCACTCAAAACGAGACAACTAGTTATATTCACAAGAATTTCCCTTTTCTTTCAAACGTTCAAAGACTACAAAAACAAACTTTTTCAAAAGAGATTTTTGTTTTATTTTTATAACACACTCAAAACTATGGATAAAGCAAATCTTGAGATCTATAAACTAGAAAAAACTATTTGAAGTGAAAGCTTACAAGATGTCTTTTTCAAGGATGTTTTAGTTGGTGATAAGCAAACCAAGGACTAACTTGTCCAGAATCACAAATCAGTCAAAAAACAAGCAATTTTTGTTTTCTTTTGTAAACATGAAATCCAAACTTTTAACACAAGATTTTTCAAAGTTTCGCAAAGAGAAAACACAAGATGGATTCCTCAACAAAGGTAGATTTTGCAAATGGTCAGACTCATAAGAAGGCCAGTAAAAACCAAGGTGATCTGAGGCTTCTATAGCTTTTAAGCTCTGAGCTACTACACAACCAAAATGAAAAACAAGACTGGCAACCAAAACTTCTAGGAATTTCACCTAAAACCCTAACACCAATGGAATTAAACCAAGGAAAGTTCTTAACAAGTCACATGCAGGTCTGGATAGGGGATAACAACATCTAAACAAATATTAAAATGACCGAAAAAGAAAATCTTAAGTTTTTCAAAATTTTAGCAAGGTCCGCAGGCCCACAGTTTACATAGGTGCGTGCACGCTCTGTGTGCAAAGCAAACATGCGTATAAGTACGCACTGTGTTACAAGCACAGAGTGCAGGCTTCCCCTAAAGTTATGAAAACCAAAAATAATCCTATATCTACTAAATCCACCCAATTCCAGACACAATAAGCCAAAAACAGAAACAAAAACACAGGTTTCTCAGGTCAAAGTAAAAACAAGGAAAACAATCAAGTCCCCACTATGGTCGTCATTTTGTCATGCGGAATGAGTCGAGGTTGCGGACAAGATCGACCTCCCTAGTATCTAATGATATCTAGTGACAAGCAAGCCAATCAAAAACTATCTTTCTCTAAATATGCAATTACAAATAAAGGCAAACAAGTGTTTTAGGCCTACCTTGGTTCCAATGCAAGTTTGTGGAAGGCTCGCTCCTTTGATCCAAATGAGCTCCCTTGTAGAAAGAAAGTCTGCAAACACAAACAAGTAAACAAATTAAATAGCACCTGAAAAGCCAATATCATAAAGCATATCCATCATAAGATCAAGGAGATTATGAAACAAACCACATAAGACAATTTGTTGAGAAAATGAATCTGATTGTATTAATTCAAATCAAAGAAGAACTTTACAACCTGTGCCTTGATGCTGTACAAGCTCCTCCCAGGGTCCAACAAGAAGTCTCCTCTACTTTGACAAGTTTCACTCACTTCCCAATGAAGCCAAAAGATATGTGATCTCTCCTCTCAAGCTTAACTAGGAAGTCTCAATTCCACCAGCATTTACCCTAAAAAATGTTTAGCTTCTAACCCCTCCAGCAACTAACCCAATGCCTTAATTTATAGTGCAATGGAGGGAAGTTACTAGGTCCTTCTTCAAAGGGATAAATCCCTCCTTCAAAGGGATAGCTCCTCCTATCAAGGGATTAGCTCCTTCTCTTTTGGGATGCATGAACCACCTTGGAGCGAACAATCCACGTCAAAATTCCTTCTAGAATCATCTAGAATTAACCCAAAGTGAGTTTTTTAGAATAAACTTGCGCCTTTTTTACTTTTACAGGGGTACGCACCCACCCCTTTATAGACAGAGCATGCAGATACGCAGGTCACATGAACAAAGGGTGCGGGCCCGTAGGCAAAAGTGAGAGAAAGTGCGGAAGGAGAGCTTTATTGATTTTAATGTCTTTCTCTCATTTGCAAAGCTTGACAGGAAGAGTTGAGGTCTGAGACTTGCTTAGGAGGACAGTATAAGTGATGATAGACCCATGCTGACTGCAAATAGTCATGGTGACGATATTTTTGTGTAACAAGGAGGTACCCATTTTTCCTATTTTCCTTATTTTCCCTCTTTCTTTGCCTGCATAGGGGGCAGGTGGGCCTAACCAAATGGTGGTTGTCCTAGGTAGAAACCAGATGGTTGAAACCAACCTACAATTCCAGTACAACAACTAGTTCAGACCCAAATCACTGTGAACCTCATCTAGACTTGTTAGTTTCAATAACTTTGTCTTGAATCTTCTATGAATTATAGATCCTCCAAGAAAAATTCTTTCTTTCAAAAATGACAACTATCTGAAGAAATCCTTTTCAAACCTACAAAGTCAATGGAAATTAATGATCTAGGCATGCAAGCATATAACAATGCAACTTTCTTGAGAGACCCCAATAATTCAGCAGTGAGAATGGGATCATATAACATACCAGTTGGCCAATTAACGATTTGAACATCGGCCCCTTTCTAAGGCACTTGAATCTCACAATTTCTAGGTCCAAACAGAAATACATTCTCGGACTCCTCTACTTGTTTGTAAATTTCATTTTTGCAGATATATAGAAAGAACCCTAAAATCAAATTGTCCAACTTCTAAATTCAGATAGAAATTGGAAGTGCGAGGTAGCAAAGTTTGAGCATTTCTTTTAGTATTTAACTGATTCGTTAGGTTCGGTATTCAACATGAATGTAATAATAGGCATTGGATGTTCTTCCTCCATTGACAAGTTTTGGCTATTTGCATATGTTAAAATCTCTCTCGTTTTCTATCCAAGGCCTAGTTGTTTAATGTTTTCATGGATAGTCACCACAAAATCTGGCAACTATCCTTAATTGCAATTCATTGAACACGTATCTTTCTTACCCTGGAGGTCATGTCCACGGTAGTAATTTTGTGATATTTCTCTAATTTATGAATTTGAGATCAAAATGAAAAGAATTTCGAAGCTCTTCCACCCCTATTGTTTCCCATTTATTTCTCCTGACATGGCTTGTTTGAGCAGTAATGAGGAAAATTGTTTGGATCGTGATATACCTAACCATACAGTTCTCTTTTCATGGGTTGTCATAGGTTCAAATGGATGAATGACATATGTATGCATGTGATAGAATGCAATTCATGTAAGATTAATTTGTGTTTTTAATTTGATATACATTAAAAAAAAAAAAAAAAACCTTTTAACCTTTTAAATTTTTATCTAAATAATAAGAGAGTGAACATCTTTTATACACCAAATTTGTGTGCGTTCAATTTATTTAACAATATTATAGTACATATATAAATAAATAATTGTTTGTTTCAAGGTAGACGTGTTATCCTGGCAGATTAAAAACTTGTTGAGTATATTTCAATTATGCACTAACTTTAAAAATCTTGTTGACCAAAATCTTTCATCAAGCCATGATCCAACAAACTCCTAAAAACACATAAGAAGAATACACATATTATACCAACTCTACATCACAATGATCAATACATTAACAAACCACACAATTTTCATGTATGCTCATAAGCATTATATAATATTTAATATGGTAGGTAGGAGTTGATAAACCCAACTTTCACCCTTAGTGACTTTGACATGTTGTTATCTTTGTTAGTAAGTCTTCATCCTCATCTGACATTTGTTCGATGAATCAAAGCCACTCTTTATCAATAATATATATATATGATATAACTTGGAATTTGAATTTCATTCCTCAATCATGTATACATTACCAAGTTGTCAGCATCCACATAAAGGAGTGGAAATCCACCAAAATACATGGTACCTAACTATTGCAACTACTGACCAACTAAAATATCCTTCAAGTACATGACTCATTCATATTCTCAATGAACTCTAGCTAAATGTATAGGAAACTTTAGTTTTTTAGGCCTGTTACACCCCCTAAAGGTTACAACCAACACAATTCACTCATAGATAATTCCACTGACACATGGCCTACACTCTATCAAAGGTTGTGCACTATATTAAATAAGTTATCCATATCATCAAGGGCACATGGATAATGGGTATGCCTTATTATAAGAGTCATACAATGATATTCCATTTACATAATAATAGATAGATATGGTTACTTACTATTTACATGCTCCATATCATGGAGATGTTATCCATGATAACTCACTAAAATAAATTTTTGTTTTATTAGTTCAGGTTTTCCATCATTGATCTTTTCATCTATCTGTTGTTTTTCTAAAATAGGTGCTATGCTTTACATTTGAACATTAAAGAAGGAAGGATAGGTCCATTCTAATTGTTTTGGATAAATTCCCATATTTTTTGAAACCCATCTCATTTTATCCTTTATCATTTCTACTCTAACCACATTCACCCATTATAAATCTATCCATTTCCATTCATAACCTTAGTCATTCTCCACATTTCCCTCCATTTTTGATATTCCAAATTTCCCTCCATTTTTGATATTCCAAATTTCCCTTCATTTGTTATAAAACCTAACTCTAGCTGCATTCCTTTCCTGTATTATATTTAAACTCTAGTCATAACCCATATTCCAAATCCCTTTGTAAAAACTCTAGCCACAATCCATTTTTTGTTATACACTAAACTCTAGTCACAAACCCATTTAATATATATTATAAATATAACCCATTAAAATCTATCAAAACCATTATATATATATATATATATATATATATTATATATATATATATATATATATATATATATATATATATATATATATATATATATATATATATATATATATATATATATATATATATATAACCCACTTTCCCTTTTAAAAATTGGGACCCTCCGACACGTTTCATATATCACATCGTCCCTTCCCTTTTTCCTTTATACATCTCCGCCCGTGTCCCTCCTCCATTTGCGATTGTGATATTGTATATCACAATACCACAAGCCTGCCATCGATTATTTATCGCAAATCCCATTACCATGTCGATTGCGATAAAGCTGATAGCCATTTGCGATAAAAATTCTCACACAGATTGCAATATCCCTCCCTCTGCCAATATTGCATATCGTAGACCATCATTGAAGCGATATCACAAGACTCTCCTCCACCTGCTGATTGCAATATCGCAATCGGCGATCGCATAGTGTTAGTCCCGCTCTGCCAAAGTCCTTCTGAGCTAAAGATTGTCATGTATAATGTTCGGCTTATTGGAAAATCACTAAAAATCAATGTTAAAGCTCTTCCTCCTGTGTTGCAATTGTGATGTTAAAACAACACAGATTAATGGCCCAGATTCAAATCCAGCCAACTTCCATTCCATGAGACAATAAGAGTATTTCTTGGCTTTTCTCAGCGGCACGGTTATTAAATAGAGAAGAGAAAAGAGGCAACGATACACAGGAGTGTGAGAGCACTAGCCCTAAAATCAGAAGGTAGTAAAACACCCAAAGACAGAAAAGCAAAAAGGACAGTAATGGCACTCTTAGCACATTTCAACAGCGAACAACACAGTAAATTCAAGGGGCCAGATCTATGGATTTCCACATATATAATGCCACACTATAACAGTTTTCTTAATAATTGTAACTGTTAATATTAGATAAGTTCAGTTCATACAGACTTCCATTTGTATTTGACTCTATTGTAACAGAAATCCCTTAGAAAGCTCATGATTTGATTAATCGAATAGGAACAGAATTGATTGAATCTAGCCCAAGTGGCAGATGTGTAATGAGAGACCCTTCTCTATAAATATGTAGACTCTCGACTCTGCAGAAGAGAATCGATGTGGGGAGAACCACTATTGCATATGTTGTTAGTTAATAGAAATACAGTTGCAGCAACTCTATTTTGACTTGAGATTCATTTGGTTTCAGTCTCATCCTATCATGCTCCTTTCTTTCTTATTAGTTTTCATAGTGTATTGATTACTTGGAATTCAATATTGCATTGCTCCAAGTTCCTTCAATTTGTTGCGATTACAGTGCATGCCTTATTATCATTTTTGCATAGTATTTTGATTACTTGGAATTCTATCAAACAGCTCCAACTTCCTTCAATTTACTATGATTACTGTGAATTTCTTACCCACCTTAGGAAACCAAATATGCCTCAGCTTCCATAAAACAATGTTATTTGTTGTTGTTTTTCTTTGATTGACTCAATGCCCAATGTTGGCTACCCTCACACTCTTTCACCAAAAAAAAATGAAAAAATCAAATAGAAAACCAGAGTTATCCATCTGCAATCTAAAACATATTGAGAGAGCCCTCTCAGATTGGAAGGCATAACTTCCAATCAAAAGCTAGCTTGAAATAGTTACACCAGGTTGAAGGATTGACACACCCTGCCCCCCACCAGCGCGATTGATAACATTTTGGTGCATCTATCGGGAGACAAAAATCTCCTTTTCCAAGATTCTGTTTGAGTCTCTTATTTTTTATTGCTGAGGGTAACGAGAAATCAGAAGTTTCTGAAGGTTGTGACATTACCCTGACAACTCCACTCTTAAAAGGATTCTAAAGATCGAAGCTTCATGGTGACTCCACTGCTTACGAATCAGTAACTTGTAGAAATTCTACGATGATTTCTACTGCAATAAGAAACATTAGGTATTCTCCTATGGATCAGTCTCACATCCATGGTTTTCTAAATCCCATGCCTTATGCTGATTGGTTAACTCTTCTTCCCATGTTAAAATATGAAAAGGAAAATGATGCTGGTTTACATTTGGTTAAATTCCATATACATGTATGTACAGTGAGCATTGAGGTTCCTGAGGAATGTCTCATGAAAATGTTTATGGATACCCTTGAAGACAAAGCTAGAGTATGGTATGAAGGGTTGCCATCAGGAAGCTTGTGTTCTCTTAAAGATTTCCATAGAATATTTTTTGAACATCATGGGAATTCTCATCCTTCATCACCATTGTTCCAAGACTATTGTAATGTTTGGAAAGGTTTCATTCAATATCTCAATAGTATTAATAATGATGTAGAATGTATGCATGATGAGGAGTTGTTAGAGGCACTTTATGAATTTTCTTCTCAAGCTACTTGTCATGATGATCAAGAAGTTTTCTAACAAGCAGATGTCTCTTCTTTAGTTGAAGATGAAATGGATCAAAAATTTGACAGTCAAGTCATAGTTCATGAAATCCATGAAGATTTGTAGCCCTGTCAATCTATATGCAGTGCAAGTATGATTCCTTTTATGATATTTTAAGTCAAGAAGAAACTCCTCAAGATCAAGTTGTTGAAAATACATGCGTGAAAATTTTGAATAGTGAGATAACATGTGAAGAAAGTTGTCAACCTAGACAAGAACTTTTTTCCATTGAAGATCATAATGATGTTGTTTAGGTTGAAGTGCATGATAGTTCACTTTTAGGTAAACATGAGTTACATGAAAATTTGAATATACAGGTTTTACTATAGTATTTGAGGATCATAAAAATGATATGGATGAAATGCATAAGGTTGTTTGTATAGGAGTTGTTAGTGTTCAGAATCAAGATGACACTCCTCAAGCAAAAATACCAAAGTTTATATTTGATTTGTTTTCTAAGGAAAATATTAGTTTTGATACAGACAATATGGATTTCATGTTTGAAGATGTTCAAGGATGCATGAATGATTTTGTTGATTTACATGGAATGGAAAGAAATGTATTGTTGACTTTTTATTTGATGATGCTCTTGGAATTGAAGACATAGGACAACATAAGCCATCAGTTATGAATGGATACAGTCCTCATGGAATTAGTCATCAAGAAAATGTGATTTTTCATGATTATCAAGATTATTTGGAAAGTCTATTATAGTCATTAGTGAAGGTGAAGTCTCTTTAATTTATCATCTCAAGTGACGGATTCAACTTTTTTGAGTTGCCAATGGATGGTCTACTTGAATACAGTACCTAGTGTTGAATCTACTCTTTGACTCATTGTACTGGAGATTTTATATTGCTTGAATTAAGTAGGTGGATTTTCAGATAATAAGAGTATGTACATAAATAAGCTTGTTAGGAAAGTATTTCCTTCATCTTTAGATTACATGTTGCAGTTTCCTTTCCAGTTTGGTGTAGTGGGTTTGAATGTAGCCTTCATAATGGGATCAACCCAATGGTATGGCACTGGTCTGTTGGTTCTTTGCTTCACCACAAGGGTGAAACATCCCCATTGGAGCTACGTTATCCATGATAACTTGCTAAAATAAATTTTATTTTTATTAGTTCAGGTTTTCCATCACTCATCTTTTCATCTATTTTTTGTTTTTCTAAAATATGTGTTATGTTATACATTTTAAAATTAAAGAAGGAAGGATGGTTCCATTCTAATTGTTTTGGAGAAATTCCCATATTCTCTAAAACCCATTTCATTTCATTCTTTATCATTTCTACTCTAACCACATTCACCCATTCTAACTCTAGCCATTTCCATTCATAACCCTAGTCGTTCTCCACATTTCCCTCCATTATTAATATTCCACATTTTCCTTCATTTGTTACAAAACCCAACTCTAGTTGCATTCCATTCTTGTATTATATTTAAACTCTAGCTGTAACCCATATTCCAAATCGCTTTGTAAAACCTCTAGTGGCAACCCATTTTGTGTTATACACTAAATTATAGTTGCAAACCCATTTGATATATATTATCGAATATAACCCATTAACTCTATCAAAACCATTATATATATATACCACCGCCTTTAAAGGCCGGGACCCACCGACCACAGTTCATATATCGCATCGACCCTTCCCTTTTTCCTTTATATATCTTCACCTGTGTCCCTCCTCCATTTGCGATTGTGATATTGTATATCACAATATCGCAAGTTTGCTGCCGATATCTTATCGCAAATCCCATTACCATGCCGACTGTGATAAAGCCGATAACATATTGCGATAAAACTATTCACATTGATTGTGATATCCCTCGCTTCACCGAGATCGCATATCACAAACTCGTCGATGATGCGATATAGCAAGACTCTCCTCCGCCTGAAGATTGTGATATCGCAATCACCGATCGCACAGTCTTAGTCCTACTTTGCCAAAGTCCTTTCGATCTGCCAATTGCGATGTGCAAAACCCTCCCCAGATGTGATTTTTTAAGTGTTTCACTCTATAAACCGCCATGTCTAACTTGTTGGAAAATCACTAAAAATCAGTGTTAAATCTCTTTCTCCTGTTTTGTGATTGCGATGTTAAAACAACATGGAATAATGACCCAGATCAGAATCCATTCGTCTTCCATTCCACAAGACAGTAAGAGTATTTATCATCATTTCTCAGCAACAGGGTTATTAAACAGAGCAAAGAAAAGAGGTAACGATACAAAGGAGAATGAGAACACAGACATGAAATCAGAAGGCAATAAAACACACAAAGACAACAAAGCACAAAGGACAATAACAACACTTAGCACATTTCAACAACGAACATCACAGTAGATTCAAGGGGCCAGATGTATGGATTTCCACAGATATAGTGCCACACTACAACAATTTTCTTAATGATTGTAATTGTTACTGTTAGATAGGTTTAGTTCATATAGACTTCCATTTGTATATGACTCTATTGTAACAAAAATCCCTTAGAAATCTCATGATTTAATTAATTGAATAAGAACATAATTGATTGAATCTGGCCCAAGTGGTAGATATGTAATCAGAGACCTTTCTCTATAAATATGTAGACTCTCGATTTCGCACAAGATGATCAATGTGGGGAGAACCACTGTTGCATAAGTTTTTAGTTAATAAAAATACAGTTGTAGCAACTCTATTTTAACTTGAGATTCATTTGGTTTCAGTCTCATCCTATTATGATCCTTTATTTCTTATTAGTTTTCATAGCGTATTGATTACTTGGAATTCAATATTGTATTGCTCCAACTTCCTTCAATTTGTTGTGATTACTGTGAATGTCCTATTATCAGTTTTGCATAGTATTTTGATTACTTGGAATTCTGTCAAACAGCTCCAACTTCCTTCAGTTTGCTATGATTACTATGAATATCTTACCCACCTTAGCAGACCAAATATGCCTCAGCTTTCATACAACGCTGTTGTTTGTTGTTGTTTTTCTTTGACTGGATCCATGCCCAATGGTGGCTACCCTCATACTCTTTCACCAAAAAAAATCAAATAGAAAACCAAAGTTAGCCATTTGCATTCTAAAAAATATTGAGAGAGCTCTCTTAGATTGGAAGGGCTAACTTCCAATCAAAATCTGTTTTGAAATATTTACACCAAGTTGAAGGGTTGACATAGCCTGAACCCCTCCATCTTAGTTAATACAGGGGGAAATAAGTACAAGGTTTTATAATATCACATGTTATTACAATACTACTCCCAAGTACCAACTCTCGCTAATATTAAGCTTAAAAACATAAATAACCAATATACATAATCTACTCACACCATGTTAGACTTCCTCTAAATATAAGATGTCATTCATCTTTCCATATGGTTGTGGTATTGATTCAAAATAATAAAAGGTCTAGTTTGTTTGTCCATCTCCAGCCAATCTCCATTGTTACCACAAGGAATATCATTGTCATTCTTTTGTATGAAATTCCAAAAACTCTCTATTATGTCTAGAACATCATTATGCCCTCGCTATTGCAAACTCATAATTCCAACTAAGAAATATCTACCACTCACAGTCAACATCAAAAAAATTGGTTCAATTCATCTTTCACCACTATAATAACCAACCACTAGTAATTTTCTAGCATCTCTATAGAAAATTCTTCATATATGCTTCTCCATTACTATTTACTTATAGGATTGTCATCTCAAACAACATATGAATTGGAGACCAAACATACATTTTTACCAAATATTAGGACCACAAAAAATTATCAAGAACTTATTGTACTCTAGGGCCTAACATTGACCTATAGTATAAACATTGAACAATAGGGAATTTTATGAACATAATTCTATGTATCAAGACACCTATGTACCCAAGTAATGTTCCCACTAATTATCTAGGGAAATTTTATAGATAAAAAATGCATACAAATTGGTCTAAGACTTTATACCTACTAATCTAAGGACTTTTGATACCACATTCATTAAACAACATTTCATTAATGAACAATTAGAGGAGATACAAGCTCTTGTTATATTTCCCTTTTAGCTATAACATGCCATATCAAGCAAACCTAAGTATGCCTTTTACATCAAAAAGTGTTTCATTGCAAAGCTACAGTAACCAACAAAAGAGAATGCTACATGTGACTAAATAATTTTCCCTACATGTTTCTCTAGGGTCATGAAGATACTTGGTGTCTTAAAATACATCTTGAAATTATGGATTCAAAATTCATCTTGGATAATCATATGTTTCCTTTTATTTGTTAGAATTATGGACTTTAACAAAATGGTTGCGCTCTCGTATTGGGTTAAGTAAGATCAATACACTTTTTAAGTGTTGACTTCAAGACATTTTAATGACCACCATCAAAGTTCTACATCAACATGCACAAATGGAATTTGATCTAAGGATCTAACCATACTATTAAAAAAGAAGAAGGCTTTCCTACAATACACTTTTTCCTATCAAGCTAACCATGGCCAATTATTAGCCACAATGGAAAGTAGATTTGGTTTGTTCTTGAAGTCACCCACCCAAGGAATGTGACTTCTAGGAATCATTGAAGAAGTTGATATATACCACATGACCCTATCCACAAAAACTTATAATTTCTTTCAAAAACATATACATAGGGAGTGCATGTTTTGTTGTATTCCAATCTTTCCCCAAATCCAAAATACAACTAACAATAGAAGCTAAAGAAATAAATGAAGAGAGAGAACTCGAGGAAGATTCCATCGAAGTAGTGGCTAAGTGAAGCTATGGTCAATCATATATATTCTCCATGGAAGCCCCATCAACGATCATAGAAACAGTCGCAATCAAGTTTGGAGTCAGAGCCATCAAGATAGTAGGGGTAGTTGATAAAGTTGCAGAAAGGATGGGAGGAGTCGTCGTCATTAGGATGAACCCTTACTCTTTCATCTTGGGAGATGATGGCTTCTATGTGCCTTTGTTTCCATGGAACCCTAATGGAAATTATATAGCATTGTGGTTGTGGTTGTGATTGTTGGCATTAAGATACAGGTGTTGTCATTGATGCAAACTCACTCATAGGTCAGTTCACATTTGATAAAGCATAACTCACATTGTAACAAGTCAATTCAGAGGTAACAGGGCTATGGTACATAAGATCAAGAAGTTGGAACAAAGGACTACAGATAAGAATCAAGAAGTTGAAGGAAAAGGATGTTTTAAGTCAGTTTAAGTTGTATATGTAGGTTCACCTTGTCCAAGCAGCGTATACACACGGGTTCACAGAACAAAAGTGTATATGTATGCACGCACTTTCACAAGAGGAAAAGTGTGTGTGGGTTGGAAAATCAGGGAAATTTAAGATTAAAGAATACCAAGGGTCAATACCATGGTATTATCCCACAATATTGAATTGAGTAACAGTTATTTGATCCCATCCAAAAATACCACAGGTTCTAAGTGTTGTTTTGGTACGAGGTGTTGAGAAAGGCCAAAAAAATATATAAGGAGGAGAAGATGAAAGGGTGAAGTTTGCAAGTGAAAGGATCTCTCAAGAATACTTCTATTTGAAGTATATTTTATGTTGCAGGAGCTATGATAATGATATGATCTTAACTATTTTGTGCACCTTGGATACAATGTTGGATCAGGATCATGAGACCCTAAATGACTTATGATCTGAACTTTGGAATAGTAGTGAAGATGTAAGTTAGTATTTACAGATCTTTACACTGGTTTGCCTTAGTGAAGGCGCGTATACATGCTGGTTCAACACTTCCAAGTAGCGTATGCAAAAGAAAAACCTGTTGTTCAACAATGACTGATGTATATGATCAGTGTTGTTGTTTTAATGTTGTCTGTCAATGATGTCTTCTTAGATCTGAAAGTAGAACTGAATGCACAAGGAGATTGAATTTGATTGATTGATTGATTGATTAAGTGAAAAGGGTGATCATTGTTGCTGTCTATTTAGATCTCTATAATTTGAAAATAGATCTTTAGAATGTTACTAGTTGATACAATTTTGATTCAGAGTTTTTTATGATTCAGTAATTTTGGATGTATATGCAGGTTTGGTTAAAGAATGTAGCATATACACGCAGGTTGGATTCACTGAAGTAGTGTATACATTCTAACATTATTTTTGAGGTTACAGTTGGTTCTGGTTGATGATGTAGGTTTATGGGTTTAGCACATGATTCTGGTGACAGTGATTTGGATGTTTATATTGATTGACTATTGGTAGATGCAGTTATTGTAGTGGTGATTAATTGTGTGCTTATGTACCAGGAATATCCAGTCTGAAAATTTATGAAACGTGGTCCGTGGAGGAAGAGAGAAATTTGTAGCCTTTTGTAGGTCAGTGCCTACATACTGGTAAACATATCAGCTAGTGCAAGAACTATGGGATTGTAGCTCCCTTCTAGTAGACGCAGGAGGATGAGAGAAGGTTTTACCCTTCTGTAGGTGGGTTCCTCCGTACTGGTATGAGTTTGCACTACTACAAGATTGTAAATAGATTTTATTTATATTAAAAGAAGACAGAGACAACAATAGTAGGTGGTTTTTCTCTCGCATTGGGTTTCCACCTTAAATCTTGGTGTTCATGTGTGCCACTTATGTGTGATGGTTTATTCTATTATTACTGCACATACTTACTTTTTAATAAATTATTGATGCATTGATTAAAGATCAACAAATGATTAATTAACCGAATCATAATTTCACTAGATATACGCTGGTTTCCTTAACAATAGTTATGTGTGCACACGATTTCACTTCACTAAAGTAGCATATATAAATCTAACTATGAAATGAAAAGTTATTGAATTGTAAATATTGATTCACACCCCCCCCCGGTATTATTCCCAACAATTGGTATCATAGAAGGTCCTTTAGAAGAAGCTTGATCGCTTGAAGGGAGATCTCTCAAGATGAACAATCACGAAGGCATGGGATCTATTAGACCACAAATTCAACGGAAACAACTTAGTATATTGGAAGATAAGAACCAAACCATATCTTCAGTCACTTGGAGATTATGTTTGCGAAATTGTGGAAGGTGGATACTAATTTCCAGCAGCAATACCCAAAGATACAATAGGAAAGAAGCTATATGGAACCAATGCCAAAGTTATCAATACTTTATTGGGAAGTTTGTTGGAATCAAAATCCATCAAATTCATGTAGCTTAAGACAGCCAAAGAAATATGGGACAAAATTATTCAAAGCTACGAAGGATACTCCCAAGTAAAATGTGTTAAGCTCCAAACTCTTAGAATTCAATATGAAACTCTCAAGATGAATAGCGATGAAATTATTGCTAGTTACTCTTTACATATAGATGAGATTGTTAATTGTATGAAGAATATGGGTGAAGAAATAAAGGAGGCTACTTTAGTAGAGAAAATTTTGAGATCTTTGTCTTCTAAATTTGAGTCAAAATTATTTGCCATATAAGAAAAGCAGGATCTTCAATATATTATTGTTTTTCAACTTCATGGAATTCTAAATTCCTTTGAAATGAGGAAAGGAGGTCCATCAGATATTATAGAAGTCGCTTTCAAAGCTTTAGGAAAGTGAAAAGAAAGGAAGATCTCAAGGAATCATGTTATATTTCAGAAGAAGGTGAGGTAAACATTGTAAAGAACTTTCAATGAGGTTTCGAAAGATTCAGAGATAAGCTACCATTCAAATGCTTTTCTTATGGTAGATTTGGCCATTATGCTACTAAATGTCCTCATAAAGATAATCATGAAAAGGGAAAGGAGTCTGCAAATGGTAATACAAAATAGTTTTTCAATAGAAGAAATTATTATACTCATGAAGATAGTGATGACATGTTTAATAGTGATGAAGATGAATCTAAACAAAGTTTTAAACTACTCATGGCTTATGACAATGACAATTTTATGGATGCCTTAGAAGAGGAATATTTTATTGAAGAAATTGCTCAACTTAAAATCTGTTTGGAAGAAAAGAATATGGTCATAGACACTTTGACACATCAACTCACTAAAAGAGAAAAGCGCGATGAAAAATTAGAATGTGAAGTAGTGGTTCTAAGAAAAGAACTTGAGAAGACAAAATATCTTAATCTTAGATTTGCTAAAGGATCAGAACCCTTAGATGAAATCATCCAGGTTCAACATTCGCCGCTTATAAAGACTGGTGTTGGATATACTGGAGAAGCATCCCAATCGTAAAATTTGATAGTCATCACTGGAAGCTATCTTGATGCAGCAAAGACTAGTGAACAGTGCATCAATTTTCAAAAAAAGCCTAAAAATACTCCTTTGGTAAATCATGCTCATTTTACTCCAAGGGTGAACATCAATAGAAACATCAACCAAAAGGTAAATAATACCAAAATATTTTATGATCTCAAAAACTTATTTAATGGACAATGTTTTTCATGCCATAAATTTGGTCATAAGGCTGCTCAATGTGTTTCTTACAAAACTGTCATGATTAGAGAAGCATGAAAACAAAGGAGCATGACAGAAATCAAGATAAATTATTATAATAACTTTTCTCCTCTTGAAGATGAAATTGAATGTTCATTTTGCAATAACTTTGATCATGAAGAATTTGAATGCAGCAGAAAATTTCGGCCAACAAATCAAAAGGGGAAAACATGATCAAATCCCAAGGTATGGAGAGAGAAGGAATTTCAATCAGAAATATGTGGCATAGCTCTATTCGTAGAAGGAAAAGAAAAATAGTGGTACATTGATAGTGGATGCTCTAAACACATGACATGCGATAAAGATAAAATCCTTTCATATAATGCTTTAGAAAAGGAAAAGAATGTCTCTTTTGGAAATGACACACCATTTTTCATTAAGGGTAAAGGTTTTGTTTATTTGAAAGAAAAGGTTAAAGATGGAAATGTTATGTATGTTGATGGTTTAAAGCATAACTTGTTGAGTTTTAGCCAAATGTGTGATCAAGGAAATGAAATTGTGTTTCGATCAAATGGATGTGTGGTTCGTGAGCTTGATACAGGAAAGACCATAATCAAAGGTACACGAACTCCATGCAATTATTATATAATAAAAGGAGGTCAAAAACAATGTTATCTAAGCCAAACATAAAATAATTGGTTATGGCATAGAAGATTGGGGCAACTGAGATTTTCTCAAATAAGAAAAGCATGTAAGCTCAAGGTGGTTCCTGATCTTGCAGATACCAGCATCCCAGAAAATACCATCAGAAAATAATGTCAATTCGATAAGAAAATCAGGGTTCATTTCAATGACAAAGAAGGATCAACAAGTAAGCCTCTTGAACTCATTCATATTGATTTGTGTGTGCCAACAAAGAAAAAGTCACCTCATGTTGAAGAATACTTCATTTTATTCATTGATGATTTTTCTAGAATGTGTTGGATTGGTTTACTAAAGAATAAAGATGAAGCATTTGAAAAGTTTAAAGCCTTCAAAGCTTTAGTTGAAAATGAATTAGATCTAAATATCAAATTTCCTAGATCTGATCGAGGAGGAGAATTCATATCAGATGAATCCTTTGATTTTTGTGAAAAATATCGATTAAAAAGATAGTTCTCTGTTGCCAGAACTCCTCAACAAAATGGCGTGGTGGAAATACTGAACAAAATAGTTCAAAAAGTGGCTCGAGTCATGCTTGATGAATCTGGAACTCCTGCTACCTTCTAGGGTGAAGCTACATTTACTACCATAAATATTATCAACAAAGATAATGTTAAGATAAATAGTGATCAAACTCCATATGAACTTTGGTATGGTAATCCTCCTACTATAAAACACTTCAGAGTTTTTGGAAGCAAATGTTTCATCAAAAAGACTGATGAAAAACTTGGTAAGTTTGAACTAGAGAAGATGAAGGAATTCTTCTTGGTTATTCATCTAGAAGTAGAGGATACAAATTTTATAATAAAATACTTCAAAAAAGTGTTGAATGCATTGATGTAGTAATTTATGAAACATGCAGATATCGGGAACAGATGAAATCAACAAAGGAAGATGACAATGAGGAAGACAGTGAATGTTTTCCCATATCAAATCAAAATGATATAGAGGAAGAAACCAATGAAGCACTAGAAGAAGATACAACTAGCAGCGAAAAGGCTCCATCCGAGTATGTTCAAAAGAATCATCCAGAATCTCAAATTCTAGGAAAAAAGGGTTTGGAATACAAACAAGAAGAACTTCCAGTTATATAGCTTTACTATCATCCATAGAACCACAAAATGTTAATGAATCTAGCAATGATGAATGTTGGGTTAAGGCCATGGATGAAGATCTTGACCAAATTGAAAAGAATGATACTTGGGAATTAGTTCCTAGACCACATGATAAACATGTTATACGAACAAAATGGATATTCAAGAATAAGTTGAATGAAAATGGAGAGGTTTTTAGAAACAAAGCAAGACTTGTTTATAAAGGGTATGCTCTATAAGAAGGTATATACTTTGAAGAAAAATTTTCACTTGTTTCCAAACTTGAAGCCATAAGAATATTTCTTGCTCTTTCAAGTTTTCAAAAATTCAAAGTGTATCAAATAGATGTAAAATCTGCATTTCTTAATGGAGATTTAGAAGAAGAAGTTTATATTGAACAACCAGAAGGATTCATTCTAGGAAATGATGCAAAACTTGTATGCAAGCTCAAAAAGGATCTATATGGACTGAAACAAGCTCCAAGGGCCTGGTATTATTGTCTTAACAAATATCTACAACAACAAGGTTTCACAAAAGGATCTGTAGCCAATAACTTATACACAAAGATTGAGAATGATAAATTGTTAATTATTGTTGTTTATGTTGATGATATCATCTTTGGTAGCAATGAATAATATATCACTTAGAACTTTGCTTCGGTTATGCAGCAAGAATTTGAAATGTCCTTACTTGGTGAACTAACTTATTTTCTTGGTCTACAAATACAATAAACAGAAGATGATTTTTCTTTCACAAACTAAATATCTCAAGTAGATTCTAGAGAAGTACAGAATGGAAGATTTAAACCAGTATGTACTCCAATGGTAACAGAATGTAGTCTCAGTTCTAATGAGGAATCACCTACATTGAATCAACCAGCATACATATCTATGATTGGAAGTCTAATTTATGTACAGGTACTAGACAAGATATCATGCATGTAGTAGGAATTGTTGGAAGGTTCAAAGCAAATCCAAATGAATCACATCTTCAAGCTATAAAACTAATATTCAAATATCTCCAAGGAACTCAAGAATTTTGTCTATGGTATCCTAAAAATACAAATCTCACTCTTCATGCACATGCAGATGTAGATTAGGTAGGAAATGTTGATGATCATGGTTAATGTCTTGGTTCAGCAAGAAACAAAGTTTGATTTCCTTATCTATAGGTGAAGAAAAATATTTGGCTGCTGCACACAACTACTTTGGATGTTGCAAACATTGCATGACATTCAAATAACATGTTCTCCACCCATCTCCATTCTATGTGATAATAAAAGTGCCATTAGTATTTCAAAGAGTCCTATCATGCACTCCAAGACCAAGCACATACCCATTAAGTACCATCTTCTACGAGAACAAATGCTTGAACAAAAGGTTAAATTGGAGTATGTTCCCTCCAAAGAACAGTTTTCTAATATATTTTGTTGGCATTATGTTTCTGGTATGGTTATATGTTACAGATGTTGTACTTGATGGCAACACCCATGGCATGGCTCTCAATATGATGAGAATTAAGAAGGACGCAGGAGAAAAGTTCACAAAATTGTATGCAGAGAAAAGTTTATAAAAGTTTATTTCATGTGGATAAAAGTTCACGGAATTTTATGCAGAGAAAAGTTTATTTCATGTGGGAAAACTTACCTTTGGTCCATGGTAGCTAGTCCTTGGAATTTGAACCTATGGTTTTTGGACCATGGCATCTCGACAGACGTGTTGATCGCTAGTATTGAGTTGATGGTATTGGTTTGTTATGGTTTTGGCCCGTGGTATTGGTCCATGATTTGAGGAAGAGCTTGCCTATATAAAGCAAAGGAGATCATTTGGGTTGTGTATGCTTTTGGGTTGAATATCTTAAGATCTGAAATATTGGGTTATTGTTTCAAAAGCTCGATCTATATGAAAGTGAAGTGGAAATCAAATCTGTGAAGGGTGACCTCTCGAGCGCTACAGCTGCGGAAGTGCGGAGGCATCGCAGGAGACGCCGCAGGAGGCACCGCAGGAGACGCCGCAGGAGGCGCCACAGGAGGCGCCGCAGGAGACGCCGCA
>APFE031732233.1:694-50328 GCA_000404065.3 Pinus taeda
GAGGAAACAAGAGAGGAAGAGGCAGAAGCCAAAACAGAGGTGGAAGGAACAGTCCAGCAAATGCTCAAGGAAGAGGCAGCAACTCAAATCAGAACCAAGGCCAAGGTAGCAGCCAACAAAGAGAACATCATGCTCAAGGACAAATGTATGAAAAATCCAATGTCCAATGCTATTATTGTAAAAATATGGGCATTATGCCAGTGAATGTAGGAAGAAGCAGCATGATATGAGTAATAGACAAAATGCAAATGTTACTAGAGAAAACATCAGCCAAAATAATGTGTTGTTAGCTTGTAACATGGCTGAAACAAACAGTGAAGACATATGGTTTTTAGACTCAGGTTGCAGCAACCATATGACAGGAAATATAGCTCTCTTTTCTGCCCTAGATAAAAATATGAAATCAGAAGTCACACTAGGAACTGATAGCAAAGTTTCTATTATGGGAAAGGGGAGGTAAAAATATTTACAAAGCAAGGAGAAAGGAAAACCATAGCAGATGTCTATTATGTCCCCGGAATGAGATGTAACCTCTTGAGTATTGGACAGCTTGTTCAAAAGGGTTACAATGTTTTCTTTGTGAATGATGTGTGTACCATCATGGATATAGCACCCAGCAAATGATGCATTGCTGAAGTGAAGATGACAAGGAACAGGATGTTCCCTCTCAGGATCAGGGCAGATTTGAAAAACAAAAATGAAATTGCAGCAGTTACCCAAGAGGCCTTCCAAAGCGTGCCAAAGGATGAAAATTGGTTGTGGCACTTGAGATTTGGACATCTGAATTTTGGAGGTCTAAACTTGTTAAGCAGAAAAGGAATGGTGAAAGGATTACCATTGATAGAGAAACCGGACAGCCTTTGTGAAGGTTGCATATTGGGGAAACAACATAGAGAAAATTTTCCATTAGGGAAATGCATAAGGGAAAAAGCACCGTTAGAAAGTGTCCACTCAGATGTATGTGGACCGATGCAAACCCCATCACTAGCAGGCAACCAATATTTTCTAACTTTTATTGATGATTTTACAAGAAAATCTTGGGTTTATTTCTTGAAGAATAAAAGTGAACTATTTGAAAAATTCCAAAACTTCAAAGAACTTGTTGAAAACCAAAATGGCCTGCATATCAAAGTTTTTAGAACAGATAGAGGAGGTGAGTATATCTCCAAAGAATTCCTACGATTTTGTAGAGAAAATGGAATTCAGAAGCAATTCACACGAGGGTACACCCCACAACAAAATGGAGTTGCTGAGAGGAAGAATAGGACCATCATGGATATGGCGAGGAGCATGTTGAAGGCAAAGCATTTGCCAAATGATTATTGGGCTGAAGCGGTAAATTGTGCAGCGTATATTTTGAACAGGTGTCCTACAAAAGCTGTGATGAACAAAGTGCCAGAAGAAGCATGGACTGGGAGAAACCAAGGAGTTACCCACATGAAAGTGTTTGGATGTGTGGCCTATGCACACATTCCAGATCAGCTAAGGAGGAAGTTGGACAACAAAGGGGAGAAATGTCTTTTCATTGGATACAGTGAGGAATCCAAAGCTTATAGATTGTATATCCCATCTACCAAGAAGTTTTTTGTGAGCAGAGATGTTCAATTTATTGAGGAGGAAGCTTGGGATGGAAGCATAGAGAAAACGGTGAATGTTAAAAACGGTTTTCCTCATGATGAAGATGATGATGGGATGGCTGAAACACATCCCCAAACAGCAGTGCCAACACGAGAACAGCAAGGAGCACCCTTGGGGAGAAATGAAAGTGCTTCTCCAAGCACACCACAGAGTGGAAATTCAAGTGCGTCTTCAAGCACTTGCACACCGAATGAAAGAGGTAAGAAATTTAGAAATTTAAGTGACATTTATGATGAAGGAATGAATTCCTTGTTTGCTTTGTATTGTCATGTTGATGATCCTATTCATTTCGAAGATGAAATCAAAGATAAGAAATTGGATAGAAGCTATGGATGAGGAAATGAATGCTATAGAGAGAAACAAGACATGGGATTTGGTTGAGCTACCGAAAGGTAAAGAAGTCATTGGAGTTAAATGGGTCTATAAGACCAAGTGCAATGCTGAAGGCAAGATAGAAACACACAAGGCAAGGCTGGTTGTCAAAGGGTACAAGCAGCAGTATGGGAGAGACTATGAGGAAACTTTCGCATCGGTTGCAAGAATGGAAACCGTGAGAGCAGTGTTGTCCATAGCAGCACAAAACAAGTGGAAAGTTTACCAAATGGACGTGAAGTCAGCATTCCTAAATGGAGTGTTAAATGAGGAGGTCTATATTGAACAGCCTCTAGGATATGAGAGGAAAGGCCAAGAACACAAAGTATGCAGATTGAAGAAAGCTCTTTATGGGCTCAAACAAGCGCCAAGAGCGTGGTACAATAGGATAGATTTCTATCTACTGGAAAATGAGTTTGACAAATGTGAGGGAGAACCCACCGTCTACATCAAAGAAAAGGATGGTAAGATTTTAATTGTTGTGTTATATGTTGATGATGTGATTTTTACAGGTAATGATGACTACCTCATTAAAAATTTCAAAACAGTCATCAAAGATGAATTTGAAATGACTGACATGGGTTTCTTGAGATACTTCTTAGGCATAGAATTAGATCAAAATGAAAAAGGAATTTTTATTTCTCAAGCGAGATATGTAAATGAAGTACTGGGCAGATTTAATATGCAAGAGTGCAAGGCAGCAATGACTCCCACAGTAATGGGATTAAAACTTAGCAAAGAGGACGGTAGCAAGGATTTTGATCCTAGCTTGTACAAGAGAATAGTTGGCAGCCTCATGTATTTAACAACAACTAGGCCTGATATAATGTTTGTTGTTAGTTTAATTTCCAGGTTCATGGAGAGGCCAAAGGAAGCACATTGGCAAGCAGCGAAAAGAATTTTGAGGTATGTCAAAGGCACTAAAAGTTTTGGAATTTTATATAATGTCTCAGAACATTCAGATTTGGTTGGATACACTGATAGCGATTGGGCTGGAAGTGTTGATGATCAGAAGAGCACTTCCGGTTATGTTTTTCACATGGGCTCAGGAGCCATTTCATGGGCTTCTAAGAAGCATTCCATTGTAGCATTGTCTACAGCAGAGGATGAATATGTGGCAGCTACAGCAGCAGCATGTCAAGCAGTGTGGATGAGAAGAATGTTGAGGAGCTTAGGCCAAGAGCAGGAAAAAGCAACAGTGATTTTTTGTGACAATAGCTCAGCTATTGCATTATCCAAGAATTCTGTGTTTCACAAACGAACGAAACACATCGACACAAGGTTTCACTACATCAGAGAATTGGTGAAGAATGGAGAAATTGTCCTAGAACATTGCAGGACTAAGGAACAGGTAGCAGACATTTTGACAAAGCCACTGGATCAGAAAAGCTTTGAATTTTTGAGGAAGTGTTTGGGTATGATTGAATGCCCAGCAGTTGAAATTAAAGGGGAGTGTTGGAATGTTAATTCCAACTGCCGTGCAAGAGCAGCGACGACATCAAACTTAAATTCGTGTTGGGAGATCCCATCAGCGCAGGCAGGCAGTTCAGCGATTTAGTGATGTGCGAACAGCCGATATCGCATCGGCGAAATGGAAGTGGAGACTCATAAAGTTTTGTTTGTTATTTGTGATGTGCGATCGCCGATATCGCTGTCGGTGATTCGCTATCGGCGGAAACCAAATGGGCAGCCTTTACCATGAGATATGTTGCGACCCGATATCTCGGACCCGATGGGTATTCAACATTTTGTTTAAAGTTATTTCAGTTCGGGCAGTGGCTTGTTTTATATTTTTTTAATGTTTTTATGCATATATTAAAATATGTTATATCGGAGGTATCGGCAGAGATTGTGATCGGGAGTTCGCAATCGGGGAAACCATGGGTGCACACTTTTACATATGTGTGTGCCATGCGATGAAGTCTGGACCCGATGGATTTCTAAAACCATATTGTATAATGGTTGAAGTAAAGGCCTGGAAACTAAATTCAACGTGAAGTAAAAGTTACATTGCCATAAGTTTTCTCAGTAAACAGTAAATGCAATTTACTGTGGGTTGGTAAGTTTAAGTGAAGTTTTTAATTTTGCTTGAGCGGGAGTATGGGCACCAGTAAAAGCTAGTAAGACCATTTAATTTTTACTGCCTTTCTTTTACGGAAGTATGGCGATGTAAGTAACTTCCTCTGGAGTCATATACATATGCAATTTTTTTTGGAAAATGAATGTAATGAAAGGGAGGCACAACAGTGCGTATGAGTTGTTCTGTGTATGTAAAAGGATACACGCTGCAGCGTGAAAAATTATCCATATGTAATTCTTACACAGAGGTGAATTATTATTGGTGAATCCCTCCATGAGAGAGGAAGATCATAGTCTGTAATAGCAATCTTTTAATGAATAGAAATCCTTGGTGTGTGTATGCAAACTCTGTCCTCTGTGCTCAGGAATTTTTTTATGTTTCCGCTGTGTTAAAATTCCTGTGGAAAAAGGAAAACAGAGCATTGTCTCTGTGTGTGAATTTTTATTGTTGTTTTTGGGATTTTACCAGAAAAATCCCCAATAACTCGTGAGTGTTTATTTGCAGTTAGTTGTTTTGAAGGATGTGCTCAGAATTTTTGACAAAATATGCGATAGAGGTGGAAATATTTTTATATCGAGCATGATGATCAAAGAGAATGCCAGAAATGAGTTCTGTGGGGAAGCCCTTGAGCTTTTATTACCAAATGCAAGGAGCAGGAATCAATGCAAATAATTTCATCTTTCCCTTTGTACTAAATGCTTGTGTAGGCTTATCGGCTATGCAAAAGGGACAGATGATTCTTAGTCACATATTTAGAAGTGGAATTGAACGGAATTTCTTTTTGGAGGATTGTCTAATAGATATGTATGCGAGACATGTCTATCAAGGGGATGTTGCAGATTCAACTATTATATATAAATTTGGCAGCTATCAAAAGGTTCAAGCAAATATTATTGGCAGTGTTTCTGAGCTTTATATGAATGAACAAAAAGAAACAGGGGAGAGAACAGGGGCTAAGAAAAAAAGAAATGGAACATCTTATTAGTGAAACTTTCAAGAGTCCTCATTCACTGGAATCTTTTAACATTAAAAGAGGGCTACATGGATTTCAAGGGCTTAGTCCTAGGGGGTTTTCATCTCATGGGACAGATAATGAATTGGACATTGGAAAGCGATGATGATTTTAGTTCTAATAAGGACCTATTCAGCATGCACTTTGGCAAATTATCAACTGCTCTAAAGCTCGAGACTAGCACAGCATCAGCAAGAAGCAGCTTTTCCACTCATTTATTTTAGCACTGACTAGTTGTTTACTAGCATAGACATCACCATTTCAAACCTCACCCAAGTAAAAAACTGGTTCAATCAAAGACAGCTCTGAAACAATAGAAAGATATTATTTAAACAACTTGAGTACAAGGGTGAATTTGTTCATGACGTGCAGAATTCTTGTGATAATTCTGAACCTCTTGTACCTTCAATCGAAGATGCAATAAATGTGTTGAGGAATGTTGATTCAAATGTTGAGTAGCTTGACATTGAAATTGCTGATTCTACCATTCATGAGTCCAGTGGCCCTAGGGAATGACAAGGTAATGACTTCAGTAGAAATTTGGGTTGGGGGTTGATTGCTTGCAGTGAAATATTCGAATGGTGCTTCAGATGATGCTTCAAAATTTGTCAAATTGAATGCAAATTGCCGATTTCACAGCATCCTTTCTGATTATGAAGGAAAAGGCACGATGTACTTTATAACTGGTGGCTTTGCAAGAAATCTTAATGATGGAAATTATGTATTTGTTTAACGACAGGACCCTACCGTGAAAATTGATGGACAACGAGTTGTAATTGAGGAGATGGAATACATTTTGATGTTGTAGATGTTGCAGTTTATTTTCATCTTGGTAGAGAGGACATCATCCATATCATACCTTACATTTCCATAAAAGGAACCGATCGGTTTTTTATGTCTGGTTTTAATGAGAAAGAAAAGTTCCACGGCCACTTGAATGCAAACAATGGAAAGACTTGTATGCCTCATTGAGGATCTGGTTAGAGGAAAGATTACCGGTTGTAATAATCCCTTACAGTTTTTTTTTAATTGTAGCATTGCCATGATTATGCATCATTGCTTCAAGTCGAACCTTCTGTTTTGGAAACAGAAAGGGATTCTGATGGAATCCATTTAAATGCGAAAAATATATCCAACATGAAATTGTACAAAAGAAAATAGTAAGGAAGCTACTATTGATGTAGAGATCTCAATGAATCTAACATAACAAATTTGAATGTTGGTAGAAGGGAACAAAAGCCTAATCTTCCCAATTTGAATTCACTGAAAGTTGAGTTAGAAACAGTGCATTCATGCGCTGGCTCTGTACCATTGGCTGTGGGCTATATCGATAATGCTGGTAACAATGTGAGTACAACAGATGACAAATTTTGTGACTTCGATAATAATGCAGTGATTATTGAAAATGTAAGGCCAGGCCCATGTCATAGCAGTTGGCTTGAGGCAGACAATTGTGACAACCTTCCTGAGGATAATGTACATATTATAATGTAGTTTGCAATGTCATTTAGAAAAGCGAAAGAATAAGCAAACAATTGACAATCAGAGAGAATCAGAAGTGTCAAGAAATTGTAGAGGATACCAGCGGGAAAGCCATTTCCTTTCTTGTTGGGGCAAGGATCAACGATCTTCTAAGTGCCATTCTTTATCAATGCATCATATTCCTTTTGCATGGCTTCTTTCCATTCATCATGTGAATCGACTTCTTTGAAGGAAGTTTGTTCAAAATCTATAGAAAAAATCAATTCACAATTATAATAAACATCCATATCAACAAGTAAATCAAAATTGTCTACATCACCTCCATTCTGTCTAGCAGAGCTTCTTGTCACTGTCTTTCCAACCTCGTGAGGATGAACACTTTCAAGTGTCTTTGTGAGCCATCTTTCAGGACCTTTTTGAGAGGACTCGTGTTGTTTAGTTAATTGAGATGGGGTTGAATCAAGATTTAGCCTCCCAATTCTCTCAATCACATCACTCAAAATGTCTTCTTGATTTGTGGATGGAGCTCCATGAGGGGGAGAGAGTGCTTTAGAAGGAGATTGCACAAATTGATCATGTATAGGGATCCCCCCTTCAAGATGCAGAATCTCATTATTAAATTCTTGAAAAATAATTGCATGCCCAAATCTGTCCAAGTGATTAAGCTACCGCTCAACAACATTGTCAGTCTTGGAAGATTCAGGAAATATCACATCTCTAGATATTATAAACTTCTTATTTACTTGATCATAGAGACGATATGCTTTGGAGGTATCTGAATATCCTAAGAAGATACATTTCTAACTCCTTGCCTGAGCTTGTTTCTCTATTCCTTAGGTATTAAGGCATAATAGGTGGAACCAAATTTCATAGGGAGTCGTGTTTTTTTGAGCATAGAACTGCTCAACACATAGAATTTCATCAACCCGAAACATCGAATTTATATTTTTTTTAAACATCATTGAATGTACCATATTTAAGATTGTATTTTTCATTCTTTCAGCTACACCATTTTGTTGAGGATTATAAGGCACAGTTGTTTGATGTTTGATCGCATTCTGGCAAAGATAGTTTTCAAATATATTTGAAGTATATTCTTTTCCATTATCATTGAGAATATAACCAATATGAAATTGAGTATCATTTTGAATGCATACATGAAAATTCTTCAAAGTTTCAAACGCTTCATATTTGTTCTTCAATAGATATGCCCAACACATTCTGGTGTAGTCAGCAATAAATTCCATCATGTATTTATTACGATTTGGAGAAGGAAGAGGCATAGGGCCACACAAATCAAAATTAATGAGTTCAAGTTTTCTATGTGCTCTAGAATGAGAATCATGAAAAGACTATTTGTTGTGCTTTCCTAACATACAAGCATCACATTGCTTAAGTTTCCTAGGAATGGTAGGAAAGTCAGTAGCACCATTTCTCTTTAATAAACGCAGATTGTCATAGTTTAAATATCCAAATCTAGCATGCCATAAAAGACTAGTGTGAAATTCGGAAACCCAAATCCTATTGCAACAACTGGAAATAATTCTCCTAATTGTCAAATTAAATGTTGAATCAATCACACTGCAACCTACACAAATAAAATTGCGTAATAAATAAACATTGGAAGAAATACTAACACACATACATAAAATAACACAATTATTTTTGGACCAATGTCTTTGGAAAAAAACCTACTTGGGAAAACCGGTGCAACAGTGAGGGTTTTATTTATTATGTGGCAATGAAATATGAGTATATCTATGGATGCCCAACTGGCAATCCAAACAACGAGAAAAATAGGAGTAGAATATTGAAGGGAATTACCCTTCTCCCACAAGGAATCTCTAGCTAGACTTTCCCTATCAAAACTCGGCCTCCTGAAGCACTGCGTCAACCTCTATGTAGTTTCCCTCTGGGACTCCTTCACGGCCTCTAGAAATGAGAATGAATTTTTCTCCTCGCCAAATCAATCTACCTGACTGAAGCACTGCACAATCCCTCAGTGCTGCCTCTCCGAGATAATTTGACTCACTTGTTGTTGCCTCTAATGATAGAAAAAATTTGGCCCTTGTAATTGTAGAGAACTTTGACCCTTTCTATCTGTAATGAACTTCATTGTCTATAGTCCATACCACTTAAATATTCTCTGCTCTAGGTCGAGTTCACACATGTAAATATAGTTATTCCAGCCTATAATGGATCTGACATAAATAATAGGAGTAACCAACTTGTCAATTTTTTGGGGGCCGACTAATAGATTGTTGAAGAGGCCGACATGATGGTGGATGAGTTAACATGACTCAAAAAAAATTATTTCTTTAATACAATGATCCCAAGAAGGGTTTACATAGTTATTTTTGACTTTTACTCAATAAATTCCTAGAGAACTCAATGGGTGATTTTACCAATTGATTATTGACCCAAGCTTGAAACCCATGCTTTAATAAGTCAATTTATTTAACAATAAAATTTTATTTTGACAAATAGAATACATCATGACTTAAATATAATTATGAAGAGTGACATTAGTTAAATTCTTCAACACTCCCTCTTAACTAGGGAGGTATTCATAATTATATATATAGAGGTGCGTGGAAGATCTCAAAATGATATGAACTACGCAGATTTCTAGCACACTTAGTGCTACGGACTAGATGCTTGACTAGGGCATTCTATCTAAGTCGGACTAACGGGACTCAAGATTTAGCAAACTCTAGGTACCATCAAGATTTTAAGCACTACCAACAACCCAAGGATCTAAGTGCATATCCAAGGTCGGAGCTCCATGAACACCACCACCCTCCCTCTTCGATAGTTGTACTTCAACACGTAGGCCGGCTAGGTGTCCTCGCAAGCATCTTGCCATTAGATGCTTCACCTCTCCTTATAAACTAAACGAGATATATCCATTTGTCTAAGCACACTTCCAAAGTGTTCAACATTCTTCTGGAGAGATTTATCTGTACAAACACAACCCCAATTAGTAATAAACTTTCAAAAATACATGCAAGTAAACACAAACCTTCGGGGTCCTCAATCATTCTAATGCTACTTTCATCATCAAGTTATCCATATACAATTTGTCAGAAGCTTTCTTCTTCTTTCATTTCTTCAGAAACACCATACTTAGATCTTCTAACTTCATGAAACATTTATCTGTAGTACATTTGCTTACTTCAAAGTATTCACTGTCATAATATGTCCTCCCTCTCAACTGGGGAGATATACAAATTCTTCTATTCAGGTTCCTTCTCAACATAGGGAAATCAACAACTTTATAATATCGGAGAAACTTCATTCTTTCAAGGCTTTATTTCTTTCTTTATGGTATCAAGATCATCTTGATCATCATCATCATTCATCATGCTTACCAGTGTTATCAAGTCATATTTTACGAACATCTTCAACATTTGAAGATTATGTACATGAAAAACTTTAATAGCAAGTATAACCAAAAACAAATATACAAAAATGTGAAGTTAACTATGTTAATACAACCAACTCATTCATGCTTTTAGACATCAAATACTTAAACCTAGTTAGGTTCAAGATACACAACTTTTTACATGCTAGACATCAACCCATAGCTAGAGTTTTGTTATAAACCCTAGACTTTAGAGATACTCAATCAAGATATCAGTCTCATTATATCTAGGGCCTCAATATTAATTTTATAAGACAAACTCTACCCTCATTTAATGCAAACCCTAGATTCCATCTTCGAGACAAAATGGATTAGATATCAATAATTCAATAAAAATCTAATCATAGTACTATGCATCTAATGTTTCAACAATATGCTTTTACATGACAAACTTCTACTAGGGTTTATAGAAAAAGCTAGATTTTATCAAAACTAAATCATATCGGAAAACAATATCTTCTTATACTAGAATATAAATCTCTACTAAGGTTTTACAGACCCTATATTTTTACAAACTAAAACATGAGTATCAACAATTAGGTTAGCATACTCGCATATACATATCTAGGATGCATTTCACATCAATATTTACTAGGTAAACCCAAGACACAAACATTGATACATCAAAATTAGATACAACAATTTTCTCCATGCTAGGGTTTTGATTAGACGAATATATACCTAGGGTTTCATTCCTAGGAAATCACTATAGATATTACACGGGTTTCACTCATAAACCCTAATTCACCAAACCCTAAATATCTAGGGTTTTCGTTCATGATTTAGATAATAATAGTAAAACCTAAAAGACTAGGGTTTCTTCCATGTAAATATCAAAACCCTAATCTTCAAAAGAATAGGATTTCTAGACTTCATTAACAACTCCTAAGTAGATTAGAGTTTCATTGACATACCCATATCATCAATCAGATAGGATGTTACAGTGAACCCTAAAGATTAGGGTTTCAAAAAAATTAACAAATGATAATATAATGATGGTAGATTCAATCTAATGATTAATCACCATAACAAGAATCTTTGTGATTCAAAATCCTAAACCTAATAAAGTTAATAAAGTAATTTTCAAAATGAATGTTGTTTGTAATGGAAAGGATTAGTCATAAATCTCATGGACTGAAACATACCTAGAGTTTTTCCTATTACAAACCTTGTAGGGTTACATTATTAAAGGGGTTTCCTTTTGTATAAAATGCTTCTATCATGACTTAAGTCTTTGAAAGTTTCCCTCTGAATCTTCACATGATCCATTTTCTTTTATCTGCAAAATATTTTAGAATATATTTTTCAAGGAAAACATAGGAAAAAGGATTATATTTGAGCAATAACAATAATGAATTTAAATACTATCCTTTTATGAGAAAGAGAAGGCTTCTTTTAAAGGGTTTTCTTTTTATATATATAAGATCAGTTTTTCTTCATGTACCCGCAACATTTATTTGACAAACAATACCAAGAATATGCAAGTACGAATGCATGGTTATGAACTAGGGATTTCTAGATCAAACCCTAAGTCATCCTTCAAGATACTGATTTTGAGGTTTAAAAATACTAGGTAGGGATTGCAAAATCAATAAAAACTTTTCAAAGTTTTAAGCCAAATTAATTTATACCCTGTATAGGCAAAAGTGATTATACGTACCTCAAAAAATACTTACCTTAGTTCTCCAAGATATGAGTTCCATGTTGCTTTCAAGAATGATCACTTTAGGAGATGCTGGGACTAGGGACTACCTTTTAGGAGAAACTACTATTAATTCCAAATGGCACCAATTGTAGGTTCTTATTTACCATGATTTGTTAGTAAACAACCGCTACAACAAAATGCCATAATTTGTAGAAGAGAGGGTCTGATTTCAATACACACACACACCCACACACCCATATATATATATATATATATATCTATATATATATATATACTATATATTATATATATGAATTTTTGAAGATGATTGTGGCCCTTTAGTTGACTTTAATTTCCTCAAATAATCTAAAGATTGCTTCTATTTAGTCTGATCTCGGTTCCTTTTATAAGAAGACTTTTTGTTGTACATTAGGACTATATGATACTTAGCCTTTCATTACTTGTGTGCATAGAACCTCGTCCTATTCCATAGAGGTCTCGGTCTCGGTTCTTATAAAGTGATTGTAGATTCGAGCTCGTCCTTTATAGTGCCTCCAATCAACTCATCACTAGTTCCTTTTTCTTACCAGTTCATCTTCCAAATGTATCTCTATTCCTTGAAAAAAAATACATAGACTTCTAAGGACTTTTGGATTCATGAGGTGACACAATTTTCATATTAGAGATATGAATTCTGACCTTTATATCTATACTCAATAATTTTCTACTTCTACCAAAGGATTTAACCTTGAATGGGCTATTAATCTAGACTTTCATTCTTCAGGATTTAACAATGTTTCTATATTTTTCAAACTACTTCAGTGTCTTTCTCAAGCTTGCAGCCTAATCACAAGGGTAAATGCTTTCTAGATATGCGCATAATGTCAATTTATGTGCTCAAACTTTCTTTCTAGGAGCTCAGTCATTGTTGAGAGCTTATAATTTCCCTTACGCCATCAAACCAAGCTCTGATACCATGTTGAGAAATCCATCAGGGCAGTAACTTAGTATTGTACTTTAATTTATTTTTCTTATTATGAAATTATCTCATGATATTTAATTATTAGTTCTTCCAATTTATCTTGTTCTTATCATCAAGACTAACGCTAATCGATCAAAAAAGGAGGACACAATATGTAGGCACACAGCTAGGGAAAAACCCCTAGGTAAGGGAAACCCTACTCAAGAACTACTTCCTTTAGTAGATTCAAATCACAGTGAGACAACCAAGAATATTGACCCAAACCTCTCTCCATCCATCAAATCATCTCTTTAGTGAAGTAGTATTCTTCCAAAACTGGTCTTTAACAATGAGATTTTCATCCCTTCTTCACCCATAAAAAAAATTTGGCTCCTGCAGCTATAGAAACAAACTTCGGTTCTGCAATGATAGAAAAGTTGTGGCCATTGTAATTGTAGAGAAATTTAGCCCTTTCTGTCTGTAATTCACTTTGCTGTCTATAGTCCATACCACTAAAATATTCTTTGCTTCAGGTCGAGTTCACCTAGGTATATATGGTTGTTTCTTCTTGTAATTGAGCCAACATGAATAATAGGAGTAACTGACTTGTCAATTTTTTAAAGGCCGACTAGTAGATTGTTGAAGAGGTCAACTTGATAGTGGAGGAGTTAACACGACTAAAAAAAAAAATCTTTCTTTAATACTAATCCCAAGAAGGTTTTACATAATTAATTTTGAATTTGACTCAACAAAATCCTAGAGAACTCAATGGCTGCTTTGACCTATTGATTATTGGCCCAAGCGTGAAACTCGTGCTTTAATGAGTCAATTTATTTAAGAATAAATTTTTATTTTGACAAATACAATGCGTCATTACTTAACTATAATTATGAAGACCGACACTAGTTACATTATTCAAAAGTTACAGGTCTTCCAAAACTTTAGGAAGTACATGAAGGAGTTTGCAAAGGTTGTGCACTTGGAAAGAATGTCAAGGGATATTTTATGAGCAATGGCAATAGCTCCAAGGGAATCTTAGATCTAATTCAACCAGAGGTATGCGGACTAATGACAACAACTTCTTTGGGTCGTTTCTTATACGAAGTGACATTTATTAATGATTTCTCTTAGAAAACATGGGTGTGCTTCAGAAGGACAAAAGGTGAGGTATTTAACAAGTTTCAAGAAGTCAAGTCTCAAGTATAGAACTTGGCAGGGAAGAAGATCAAGGTTTGAAGGTCAGATATGTTGGCATTATGTTTATGGTATGGTTATATGTTACAGATGTTGTACTTGATGGCAACACCCATGGCATGGCTCTCAATATGATGAGAACTAAGAAGTACGTAGGAGAAAAGTTCACGGAATTTTATGCAGAGAAAAGTTTATTTCATGTGGGAAAACTTACCTTTGGTCCATGGTAGTTAGTCCTTGGAATTTGAACCTATGGTTTTTGGACCATGGCATCTCGACAGACGTGTTGATCCCTAGTATTGAGTTGATGGTATTGGTTTGTTATGGTTTTGGCCCGTGGTATTGGTCCATGATTTGAGGAAGAGCTTGCCTATACAAAGCAAAGGAGATCATTTGGCTTGTGTATGCTTTTGGGTTGAATATCTTAAGATCTGAAATATTGGGTTATTGTTTCAAAAGCTCGATCTATATGAAAGTGAAGTGGAAAGAAAATCTATGAAGGGTGATCTCTCGAGCACTGCAGCTGCGGAAGTGCAGAGGCGTCGCAGGAGACGCCGCAGGAGGCGCCGCAGGAGACGCCGCAGGAGGCGCCATAGGAGACGCCGCAGGAGGTGCCACAGGAGACGCTGCAGGAGGCGCCGCAGGAGACGCCGCAGGAGACGCCGTAGGAGACGCCGCAGGAGGCGCCGCAGGAGACGCCATAGGAGGCGCCACAGGAGACGCCGAAAGAGGCGCCACAGGAGACGCCCCAGAAGGCACCGCAGGAGACGCCACAGAAGGCGCCGCAGGAGACGCCACAGCAGGCGCCATAGGAGACGCCACAGGAGGTGCCACAGGAGACGCCATAAGAGGCACCACAAGAGGTGCCACAGGAGACGTCACAGGAGGCGCCGCAGGAGACGCCACAGGAGGCGTCGCAGGAGACGCCGCAGGAGGCGCCGCAGGATGCACCGCAGGAGGCGCCGCAGAAGGTGTTCTGGGTTTAGTTTTCTGTTATTATGGATCTGGTTATCTAGATGACTTACTGGTATTTGATGATCATTTGATATTTATGGATCCAGTTTGAAAATTTATGAAAAGTGGTCCTTGAAAGAAAAGAAGTAGGGGGTTGTCGCTCCCTTCCAGGAGAGACTGGAAAATGAGAGAGAGTTGTAGCTCTCTGCAGGTTGCAGCCTGCGTACTGGTAAAGGACTGCACCAGTACAATACCATTGTAAAAGGAGTTTCTAATTTGAAAGAAGATAGAGACATATTGCAGCAGGTGGTTTTCACCCACATTGGGTTTCCACCTTATATCTGGTGTTCTTTGATGTGACTGTCTGTTTTTCTTGTTCATGCTCATTGTTTTATGGTACTGATATGCAAAAATAATTCAAAGTATAAATAAGGAAGAATTGTTAAAAGGACTAGATAATACTGATTCACCCCCCTCTCAGTATTATTTTCAACAATTGGTATCAGAGAAGGTCCTTCTAAAGAAGCTTGATCGCTTGAAGGAAGATCTTTCATCATGAGCAACTACGAGAGGGAAGCATCTATCAGGCCACCGATTTTCGATGGGACAAACTTCAGTTATTGGAAGGTAAGAGTTACTGCAAAAGTCAATTGGGTTTAGCTTGGGTGGTTGGGAAAAATAGTTGTTATCCTCCCCACCTAGGTTCAAATCATGTAAGTGAGATGTTAAGCCCTTGAAAAAAGCAATCTATATGGCGCTCTTGCATGAGTATATAATGTGGTGTTGGCATGGTACCAACAACCTCTCTCTTACCTTCGATCTAAGAGGGAGGTTGACTTCTTTCCTCCAGTAATCCACAATGCCCAAAATTTAATCTCAAGAAAAAAATATAGATTGCTTCAAGTGACTACATTGGTTGGGGTTATGGATTATTTCTCTTTACTCAGTGTTTTAACCATATATTACATTGGTGTATTGATATTTAATCTATTTGTATGAGAATGTTGACTTATGGTGTTTGACTTATGTGGATATACCTTATTTATTGAATAAATTGCTTCTCTTAGACAACCAACTACTAAAAAAAATGAAGTCAAAAATGGTACCCAGAAATTTTTATTGCATTATCAAAATCAATTTAAAATGAAAAAAAGTCAATCACATTTTAGAAGATGACATTATCACTTTAATTGAGTTGGCATTGTTTAGGTGAAGAATATTTATCTATCACATTCTAAATGGTAGATAGCAACCCATGGTTCTTCAATTGAGTCTATCTTGGGTGGTTGGGAGGAATGATCATTATGCTCTCCACCTAGGTCAATCCCTACAAGTGACATGGAATATAAAAGTATTTTTGATGGAAGAAAAAATAGCTACATATAATAAATTATAATAATATTATAATTTAAAAAAAAATAATAATAATAATATAATAAATAATAAAAAATAAAAATAAAAAAAAATACGATAAATTAATTTTCAATATAATATAATATATTCATAAAATAATTTTTTAAAAGTGAAATTAGTAATTTCAACTTTAAAATATTATTGTATTAATAATATTTTATAATTAAAATCCAAATAATAAGTATTTAGTTATTTAGTTCCATAAGATAATTTAAATATTGAGTGTGTATTAATATGATATTAGTGAACCTCGAGGGTTAGCTCAATTGGTTGAGTCTTCGTCGTTAAAAACACTTTTACACTTGAGAGGTCATGTGTTCATTTCTCGCGACACTCTCAGGGTTAGGTTTTGCGGTTGAGCAGACAAGAAGTGATCCCTTTGATTGGATCTGCCTAGTACAAATATTTTGTTGGTTGAGCAGGCAGGAAGTGAGGCAGGAAGTGATTCCTTTTGGTGAATGTGCCTAGTACAAATATTTCGTGGATGTAGTGGTCACCAATCTCCAGTGTCCATGAACCACATAGAAAATAAAAATGATATTTGTCATATCTTTACTTTAAAACTCATATTCATATAATATTGGTATTATATTTATTATTAACGAGACTGAAATCTAGATCTATCAAGGGGGGAGAGGGATCAAGTCCCAAGTGAAGATGATCTAATATTTTACTCTTACATTCCATAATAGACTTCCTTGAGCTTTCAAATAGGCTTCATCATAACAAATCCCATAAACAAATACCATGGACTTGTAAACCACTATCAACAAACCCATCAAATGACTAACTCAAACTTTAATTTTTTTTTTTTTTAATGTTAACCCACTCAACATAACATGACATTACATAACACCTTATATAACATTTTTGCAACATCATTGCCATACTAAACTATACCACCCCTCTTGAAATAATTATATTATTTGAAATATTTTATTTTATTAATTAAAAAAATTATAAACATATCTTTCCTAAAATAATTAACTTCTCATTTTGTATTATATTTTTTCAAAAAATCATTTTAAACTCGAATTCGAATTCTCCTCATCTAAATCTCTATCTCTCCCATACACTTTATATATGAGAATTTATTTATAGCACTTGCTTGAGATAGTGCACTCTCGAATAGCACCTCGTTGAGGTAGTTGAAACACTGATTTCTGTTTTCAAATTGATTTATTATGTTACAACCTCAAAGCAGTTAACACATTAGCTATGTGTTTTAAGTTAAAAAAAAATTGATAGGTAGAGCATTTAACTCATTATTTTTATTTATATATATATATATATATATATATATATATTATTATATATATAATTTAATTAATTTAATAATATAAAATTTAATTTTAATTTTAAATGAAAAATTATACTTATTGGGTATAGAATAGATGGTGATGATGTGTACTGTAAAGGCACTTTGTAATGTGAAGGTCACCAATTCAAAACTCTGTGAGAAAAAATCTCTAGATAATTTTGATAGTTGAGATGCCCTTAATCACAATTTCTCAAGCCAAAAGTTAAGTGTGCAATCATCTCAAAACTCACACAACATAGCAAACAAAAAAAATCTAAATGAAAAAAAAAAATCTAAAACAAAAATTATAAATGTATTCTTATAATCTATAAACATGTTCATAACTTGGAACACCATCATCTCTTGGATTTAAGGTTTGTTTGTCTAAGTATCTACCAAATTTGTGTAAAAAAAGCTTTGCACTACGTTTTAACAATACACTATTTTGCTCATTTATAAATTTTATTTAAGATTTCGATATTGTGGGAAGAAAATTGAGTAATTATTTTTTCCCATTAAACTTTTCATTTTTATTTTAAGTAATATGAAAAACAAATTAGGGAGTGGCTAGAGTAGGAGGTGTAACTGGAAATTGACAGGAAAATCACCAAAATTTCAGTATTTGGGGACTCAATGATAGCGATTTGCTAAATAAAAAAAGCAAAAAAATTGTTGAATTCACACCTTCCTCACTTTACAAAAGATAATCTTAATAACAATAATAATAATATCCATTTTTAAAAAAAGCAAAAAAATTGTTGAATTCACACCTTCTCACTTTACAAAAGATAATCTTAATAATAATAATAATAATAATATCCATTTTTAAGGTCACGGCCAAGCCATACACCAAATTGGTGTATGAGACCCCCTTGTTTGTGGAACAAGGGACCCACCTCATTTCACTGCTAAGTCTACAAAGGCATACATACTCTACCCCTTTGGTTTTGAACCTGTGACCTCTTTAGGAGGAAACACATGCTCTTACTATCTAGACAATTTTAACAAATAGAAATCTTTTCACCATTAAGACAAATGAACTCCAAAGTTGATTTATTGGCCAACAAAAGAGCTACTATGAATCAAAGTGCTCTACAAATGAATCAAAGGGTATTAATTATTTGCCATCTTCCATGAAAAGAAAAAGATCTATAATTGTTTTAAGCCTTACCAAATTTGAATGAAGTCATAGCATATTGGATCTGGCTCTCACGGTGAAAGTTGGTTATATAAATCCATCCTACAATTGGACGATGGTCAACAAATCGAGGTTGGTAAAGGAATGTCCGTTAGTATTAACTCCTTTGCCAGGACAAGAAAAGATGGAGGCCCTCTATTTTCGTTGTACCTCCTCCTGGCAGACGATCTATGTCTCAGCAACGTGCCAGTGGCATATGCATTTTGCTCTCCAAGACAGAATGGCATTCACTCAAGTGATGGGAGGTCTGGCATTGAATTGCCATTCAAAACTACATAATTTGGAATTATGTTTTATCACTCTCTGTATCCATGGGTTGGCATTCTAAAGAATTATTTGTACTCTAATCATGGAAGCGAAGGCTTGGCAATTCAATGCGCTAAGGGGGAATTTCTGCAGACGAATTGGATATAAATGGAGTGAATTCGATCTATTTCGCCTCGCTCAGTGCCATTGATTAGAAAATATAGCAAGGATTCGAGTCGGTCTCTGCATCTTGAATTCAATTAGGAGAAGTTGTGAGGTCTGCACATGGTGGCTCTAGGGGAATCATCCCACGAAGGTGAGCTCGCTAAGTTAAATTGCTTGCTGAAAAAGTGGTTGGAATCAGTGAAAGATTTGATGCATGGGGAGTTGCCGAGGAAAAATAGAGGTTGACCTTTCAGCTATTAATGACAACCAAATCCGAATTGCTGCAAAGCAAGCTTGAGAAGTTTCAGTCAGAGATGTGAACAGAAATGGCTATTATGTCTCTCAAGAGGGCAGAATTTGAAAGCAATGTTAGCACAGGAGCAAAGTCTGACATGGACATAGCCGGAGCCAGTGAGGACCAGTCGCAGAAAAAGCTTAGAATTGACTGAAGAATCTGAAGCACAAAGCGAGAATGGTGATGCAATAGTATTGACAAATTAGTTTTCTTACATATCTGAAAGTTTTTTTTATGTTCTATAAATATCTACCGTTGTTAGGAGTTTTTGCAGAGTGTATAGTAGCCTATATTTCAAAATATTGGGAAAATTTGAAGCACAGAAGTCTCGTCAGCCATAGAATGTAGTAGTATTTTGGCACATGATGTAAAATGTAAGGTTCTTGCTCAGTCTCCTGTTCAATTTTATAATATAGAATACTACATTGTTTTTGAAAAAAAAAAATATGGAAAACAAAATAATTTATTCATTCAAATTATCTATTTTTATAAAATCTCTTTATATTATATAATTTTTTTAGAAAGTATTTTCAATTTTTTTATTTGTTAATATTTATTTTTTAGTTCTCTATGGGGTGACGAACTCCGAGAACAGTTAGACATGTGTGCTATGAAGGTGAACAACTGGTGGTTGGTAAGGAGGATAGTCCTCTTGTTCTTCAATTATGTTTGTTGTGCGGGGAAGTGGGTTGTGTGAAGGTTCATTTTGACTCTGCGGGATCGAAAATGGGTGAGCGAGGTTAGTTTATGGTGCCTGTCACACTCCACGATTGTTATTATGTTGTGTTAATTCGGTGGGTAGATGTTTGTGGTTTGAGCTCTAGTAGTCCAATGGGTGTCTTTGGCTCTTGGCTTTTTTGGGTATGGTGGTGATTCTGTCGTCAGCATCTCCTCCTTTTCCTTCAGCGCATAAAAGAGAAAAAAATCTTCTCCTTGCATCTAGTTTCTCGTTGTCTTCAAAACTCTGGGTGAACTCTGCATGGTAATAGACACAGTCTGCGACCCTTTTCTTATGTTGATAATTAGCTCTTTTCTAGGTTGTCTTCTGAGCTTGAGAAGGCCTCTGGGTCTAGTATCATTTCGATATCTTTTAGATACTCATGTCTGTGTGGTTATTTTGTGGATGTTTGTGCCCCGTATTTGGATGAGAAGAAATTGGGTCTGGTGGTGGGATATATGTCTGAAGGGGTACGTGCTGGGGGACTTTCAGCTTGAGTTTGTAATTAATTTGTTTGTGTTTGGGTGTACAATACTTTTCTTTGTGTCTCTGCTCCTAGGTGCTTCCTCTGGTAAAGGCATTGGCAAGTTCATTGTTTGGTGGATGTGTTCTTTAGCTGAGATTTCTTTTGCAATTCCCCAAGTCAGTGAAAGAAGGTTGACAGCCCTGTGGGTAGAAATTTGTTGGATTATTTGGAACAGCTTGTAGCTCCGGGGAGGTTCAAGGTTCGTCGGGAGGTGTTACGATTCAAGGGGCATCGGGCAATGTTGTTGTTCAGTTGTGCTCCTGACTTACAAGTGTATCCCTAGGCCATGAGACCTATAGCATGAAATTCTCGATCCAAACCCCTACAGAGGGGAGTTTTGGCCATTTAGGGTGGTAGTCGCTCTGAGCCGAAGGTGGAGGTGGCAAGACGAGTGGCTGAGCATTCAGTGTGGGATGGTAAATTTGTTAGAAGTGTGGGTTGGGCGGCCTTAGGGGCCTGTGGGGGCAGAGGAGGTGCTAAAGTCGCTCAAGGCGATTGTGCAACCAGAAATTGCAAGAAGGGCAATGGGTCACGTGGAATTGGATTTGGTGAGCTAGGTCGACAGTGTCGTTCTGGAAGTACAGGGATTGTTGAGCAGCAGCAGTGTTTTGTGGCATGCCGAGACTTAGTCCAAATGGGCTTGGATCACATGGAAATGTACGATAAGGTCAGGAAGGAAGAACACGACGTTGTTATTACCACGGCCAACCAACTACATTACTTTCAATGCCATGTCAGGGAAAGGATCGTGGTGGTTTCGCGTGGTCAGAATTTGCTATCTAAAAAGGTGAAAAAGCTAGAAACGTGGATGGCACACTCTGATCAGCATGTTCAGTGCTCTTTTTGTCCCACTCCTCCTCCAGGGACTAGGCCAAACAACCCTGTGTCTATTACTTTTGATGATTGAGCATGGTTTCAAGTGTTTTGCTAGTCTTGTTTGTCTTTTTGTGCTTTTGTCCTATCAACTTATGGATTGTTCCTTTAGTTTTGATTTTGTTTATTTGTCATATGCTACTAACTCTAGTCAACAAACCCAGTCGAAGTGAAACTACTTACATTTTAATATCTATGTACTCAACCTTTGATGAATGAATAAAACCTAATCTATATATATATATGTATATATAATGGTCGGAAAAAAATAATTATCCTCTACATTTTACTCCCTATAAAATTAAACCTATCATTAAAAATCTATTTTACTTCATATCAAATCAACTATCACTAAATAAAACAAAACAAACAAAAACAAAAAACTTTACCAAAATTTCTTTGTGAAATCAATATAACCTATTAAACTTATAAATAAACCATCAAATTGAAAACTTTTCATTATAATTAAAATAAATAACTACTCTATCTCCAAATTTCTTTAAATACTTATAAACTTTTTTTTAAACCAATCACTTTTTTTAAAGACATTAAAATTAAATGGTCCAATAACTCTTTTATGATAAAAGAGTTGTATATCTCTAATAAACCTTTCCAAAATTAAAATAAAAAAAAGTACTCTTCCTTTGAACCAAAAAAAATAAAGTTAAATCTCTAATAGAATATCTTACCTATTATTAAAAATATGAATATAAATTTATAATATATTAATTAATTTTAATAATTTTAAAATAATTATTAACTCGTAGTTTTATATATATATCAAACAAATAATTAATTAAAAAAATAAATTATCACCTTCCATAGTACCATAAAACAATTCAATTCTACATCAAAAAAAATGTTCCCTATAACGTTTTAAACTTTTAAGTTTGTTGCCCATTTATCGTATTCTACTGTCAGAACGTTTTCAAGAGCTATTATTTGCTATAGACATTTCAAATACAGTATTATATTGTAAATAAGTATATTAACGATATTAATTATATTTTGTATGGTTTACAAAAATTCAAATTCGGCGGTTAAAGTTAGTAGTATATAGTTAAAGTTTTAATTTTTAATTTAATTAGTTGAGGTTTTATTGCTAAAACATTTTACTATTAAAAAATCAATTCTTTTCGACACTCTGAAGAAATCATATTTTCTACTTTATTTTATTGATAAATACTTCAGACATTTTTAAAAAACATTATATATTAAAATATTATTATACATTGTTTACAAAGATCTAAATTCAGCTTAGCTACATACGGTCATGGGAAATCATATTTTCTACTTGTTTTATGATAGATGCTTTCATTTGTTCATAACATGGCCAACCTAATGTGAACCAAGTGTCATGAGATTCTAAGTGTGAAAATTACAATAAAAATATGTTAAAAATTAATGTTTTATAATTTTATTTTTTTATTTTTATGGGTTAGTTTTGAAATATATTGGAATTATTTTGGATAATTAATAAAAAAATATTTTTTTTATTCAAGTTTAATTTCTGCAGTTGATATTGTGGATATTGACAATAATATTTTTACTCAATTTAGTTGACATTTAAATATATATTTTAAAAATCATCATTTATCTATATCTATTTTAAAATAAATTTAGATCAATAAAAATCTTGTAACTTTTGAAATTGACTAACCTAAATTTAATAAATTTACCGACCTAAATCCAAAAGGCTCATAAATTTAGACTAGTAAATTTAAGATAGATTTATATGGTTAGTTTATTTAAAAAAACAATTTATACAAAAATTATCTTCATATCTAAGTTAATTTAAATAATAAATATTTAAAAAAAATCACATTAATTTAAAATTAAACAAAATTTTAAGAGAATAACTTAATTTAAATTATGATAAAACTTAATCATATATTTGGGTCATAATTGTAAATATATTTATGTAAAGGTAATTGTAAATAAGTGTAGTCTAATTAATAGACAAAATAGCTTTTTCCCTAGTATGTTTTAGTCAAACTTTCTTAAAATTAGATAGAGATTTTTAAAAATCATAATTTTAAGTTGTTTAATCTAGGAAGTTTGAGTTTCCGGTGGGTTTTTTAGGGTGTTGAATCCATGTATGCATTGAAAAGTGGATTTTAAATAATAAGAAATCATAATCTTGCTCAAAATTATATTGCATGATTTTGGTCCAAAAAAAGTTATTTCTTCTCTTACTTAAAGTGCGTCATTGCAAATATGCATACATAATTTAGCAGGTAAAAAATAATTAAGAAAACTGGGAGAATGGAAGGGGCTCTGGAAACCCTTATAATGGCTAGGGTGAATTTACCCTAGCTGCTCAATCTTTGCTCTCTTTGCATGGATTTTTTGCAAATCTCTTCAACATATCGTTCAATGGTGAATCCTTGTGATTTGGAAAATAAATCTTTTTTCTTTTGCAAGTATGGATGTCGGTCAAACTAACTCTTCCTCGGTTCCGTGCAGCTCTATGCTAAAGTTTGGTTCTGAACTTCTAGTGGTGCAAGAAATTTCTTCCCTTAATGTTTATGTGGATGAGGAATTTTTCTATTGTGAAAGATATTTTTTAGAGAATGGTTTGGTTTGCAGGGTTAATGAGTTTTAGCCATGGCTGGTCGATCTACATAATTGGATCTCTGAGACATGGAAGCCCTTTTTGATGTACAAGTTGAATATTTACCCTAAGGCACAGGGTTTTTCACTATGGTTTTTGAAAAGATTGAAAACAAGAAGGTTATATGTGATGTTGGGTCGTGGTTTTGGGGGTCCAGCGCTAACCTCTGCATGCAGCCCTAAACTCCCAGTTTTGATCTGGTAACGGCATCAATTTCTACAGCCCCACTTTGGGTAAGAGTATCAAACCTTCCCTTACATTTCTGGAATCACACATCACTTCCCTCCATTGGGAATGCACTCGGAAATTTCTATCATAGTTGTCCTGAAACAAATAAACAAAAATTCAAGACTACTTTGCCCACATCTGTATGGAGATGGACTTTAGTAAGGGTTTTTCTACGGAGATTAATTTGATGGCTTCCAAAATTGTTTGGGTCCAAAATCTCGACTATGAGAATATCTCATTTCAGTGTAGAGCATGGTATGAAATCGGACATGTATTTAAAAATTGCCTCAAGTGTCCTCAGAATAGAAAAGATCAGAAAAAACCATGAAGGCCCAAATGGTGGGAAGGTGCATAAGGTGACCATTATACAGTATTCAAAGAAGAAGAGCTTTAGGTCAAGAAAGAACTGGAAGACAAGAAGGAAGCATATTCAATCAAAGAAACTACAGCTGCGGCAATAGAATCTAAGCAGGAAAATTCGCTTGCCAATATGGATCCTCCAATTGCCAGTAAGGATTGCATGGGTGCAACGTTAGTAGAAAAGAAACAAACCCTCGTGGAAATGATTACCTCTGGAAACCACAAGGAATCTTGTTGAAAAGGAAACTTCTTGAGCAGATCAGGTGGATGAAGAAGATTTCAAGGAAAATATTGTGTAGTTGCCGAAGAACGATCCACTTGAATTTGCAGAAAATGTGGGTTGGATTCAAGTTGGGAAGAAAGGAAAAAAAAATCTCCAAGAAAAACAAGAAGTCATTCGAGATCAAAATAAAATTATAGGGAAAAATGGAATGTAAATGTGTCTATATTTTGGGGGTATTTTAGAAAATATTTAGTTCAAAAGGGACTGAAGTATTTGTGTCATGTGGAACTTGTTTTAGGGTTTGGATTGAGCCTTTGTGCTCAATCTCACACCTACAAGAAAGATTGGAATATGTAAAGGTTTTGGCCTTGTAATCCAGATTTTTTAATACAAATCTCTACTCATTTTGTTTAAAAAGTTAATTAAAATTTTTTAGATCAGATATTTTTTACATTTAATCATTTTAATGTTGGTTTCATAATAATTTAAGGATAAAAGAATTTAAAGAATAACAATAATTAATTTATAATTTTTATAGTGTTTTATTGGTATATTTTTAATAATAAAAAAAAAATTATCATTTTTTTTATTTTTATATATTAAATTAGATTAAATTCTTTTTTAAAATACAAATTCTATTTTTTATAATTTTTTTAATATAAATTATTAATTTTAATATATATATTTTTCTAACCCCCACCGCGGGTGTAAATGTCGGGCTATCGAATTGATATGACTTCTAGTGGCGACTAGGATCTACACCTAGGGGGATATACATAAACACAAGCTCTGTGGTACACTCTCATAAAACCTCTCATGGCAAGAGCATCCACTACAGATGTGAGACAGTACCTCCGAGCTTGTTTCATTATGGAGCATCATAATTACAAGGTCATTCGACCTCTGGGAGACTTGAGTGGTTTTAATGCTCTGGCATGTGAGGAAATACATCCTTATGATTTCATGGAGAATTATATTGTGTTTTGGGTTGCAGCTCAAATTATGGTGTCTGGTCAGTGCAATGTCGCTCATCTTGGAAATTCACTGGCAGGCGAGGACAACACCTTCATGCGGAATTCTCCTTTTTTCATTTGCATGGAGATTGAGGCCTTCTATACACTAGACATGGGGCAATTCGTGACCCATAAAATTCTTATGGGTGAATAGGGGTTCCACCCTAGCCCTCTGATTCATCTTTTAGACTCGAAGTGTCTGGCCTCTCAGTGGAATTATCATGCTAGGGGGAAATCACATTGCTTAATCATCATCTCTAAGCTCACTTGTGGAGGAGACTAGTTCACGGTTGTGATGTCTATAGATTCTCTTTGTTATGGCTTAATAAGGGGCACGGTCTATAGTGTTGGAGGGTTGGCTCGACATTTTGGAGTGTGGTTGGGTAATCCCAGCGTGCTGGCTCATCAACTGAGAGTGTTGCTTAGGGGGAGCATCTCTGGTTACCTTGGAGTTGTTGAAAAATTGATCAAGTTTGACAGCAACACTATGGGTCATCAACTAGCTAAAAGGAAAGGTGAAACTAGGGTGGTGAAATGGAAATTCGTGGAGGTTGCTCATCATTTGTTGTTGGGGAAGCGTTGCCATTAAGGCTGCGGGGGTGTTGAGGACAATCCTATTGTGCGTGGTCAAGATCACTGCTCGGGGCTCGTGGATCTTCACATTCTGGCTACGAGGTCTAGTCATCTCTTTTTAGTTTGTTGGTTGGTCATCTTATATGTGGTCTTATGTCCTTTATAATTAGACTAGTTACGCATAGTGTTAGCACTGTCAATTTTGTGGCTCCAAGCCAAAATTTTGGATATCCTGTGTCATTTTACAAATCATGCTCACTCGTGTATATGATCTTCAAAGACATGCTAATTAAGTTTAGCATATGTAACCACAAGACTTTAAATTAGTGGTTTTGGGTCGATTTCCTTGTTGGGCGACCCTTAACACCAAGTAGACCTGCTTGTACTTATTCTCATCAGTAATTAAATGTCGAGCCTTACACACACAAAAAATATAATATTTTCTAAATTGAAATTGTTTTTTTATTTTTTAGTAAGACCTCAAATTATATCATTAATTAAAAATGTTTAGACATACTAAAATAAATGATTTAAAGCCCAGAAGTATTTGATAAAAAAATGGAAATTTTCTCTTTTACAAATCACAATCAGTGCTACATAGTAGCTAGGTCACTTAGTTTATATACAGGTAATATATTTAATATAATGGAAAACCTTGTAGTGCAAGTTTGATTTGATAATGTCTCAAAGGCCTACACTTTTTGGCGACTTTATCATCTAATAGAAAATAGAAAACAAATTTGTATGTATTTTTAATTTTTAGATTCGTCTCTTTTTATGAGAAATGAATCTCAATGTTTAAAAGAAGAATATCAAAGTGTTAGAGAAAAAGTTAATATGTAATAGAGCATATAAAGAAGCATGTGAAGTAAAATTTAAAATTTTTATTTATCTCATAAACAATAAATAAATAAATTCATATATATGAAAGAAAGGAAATAAAACCTAATTTGATGCATTGGTTAAGAAAAATGTAATCCTTTAAACAAGTCATTTATATAGTTTGATAACATAATTTAATTTAAATAATAATAATAAAACAACAACAACAAACAAACAAATTATTACTACTACTTTAAAAAATTGATGGAAGTTTGGAAACTTATTCTTTTATAAGGTTAACATAAACTAGAAAATAACAGCAGTTAATTGATGAAATTTGATGTTCTTGGTTGGAAACTTGTGAGATAATTGAAAAATTATAAACACTAAGTAACCAAATTGATTAAAATTAGCAAGTTATTCGATATTAAATCTAAAAAATATTGACTTTACTTAATTATATTAAATAATTAATTTTCAATTAAATTAATAAAATATCGTTCATAAATTATCACACAAGATGGTTTTTTGAATTTAATTTTTATTAAATTAATTTCAAATTTACATACCCTACACATGCCAAAAAGTTTGAGTCCACTGAAAAACCTTATATTAAAAAAAAATATTATTGTAGGATTGAGGCTTCTGTTGATCGGTCAAAATATATTTTATAAGGAGAGCTTCGGCGCTAAAAATCAAACATTGAAAGGACAAATTGTCCTTTTCATGTGATTTACGCCACGCACAAAGCTCTCCTCTATAAAAACTATTATCCCAAAAAACATTTTTTAGTAAATCTCTCATAAAAATAATATTTCTATTAATAAATAAATTATTTTCCTCCAAATTTAATATCGCCCTTAAGTTAAATTCACCTATTAAAAAAAAAATTAAATTAAACTATTTGAATATTTTATAAATAAAACCATTCACACTATTGTTTTTAATATATTAAATAACTACCGACCTCCCCAATAAAGGAGCGTCTAATCATAACAAATATCCACCCAAGTAAAGTACTTAACCAAACTTTGATTTTTTTGCTAGTGTTCTGTGAGTCGATGATGACGAAATTATTCCTTTCAATTCTTTCCATCTATCGGCCACCGACTATTGGAAACCTGGTTGGAATTTGGATGGTTCATTACCTGCCAAATAAAAAAAAATTGACGTTTTAGATTTTTATGTGGGTTGTCAAATAACGCTACGTTTAAAATTTTGTTTTTCAATTAAAATATTTTATAATAAATCGATTTTTTATTACAAAATTGGATCTTCAACTTGTCTTGATAATGAACCATATTCGTTGGTTCGAAACGTGTCAACAAATGATTTTTTATGTGATTTTGCTAAAATTATTCTCTAAACAAGTCGACCTTTTATTGATAAAGGTTTAACTTAAAAAAAATTCAATCACACAATTGTATTAATTTTTTTTTAATATTTATAATAAGAAAAAAACAATATGATCATAATTTGTTGAATCATTATTAAAGGTTGTTTTATTTATGGATGAGATCCACAACTCCCAAACCATCGACATTGTGTTTTTCCAAACACATAATACAAAAATTATGTGTGAGTCTAGAAATCTATTTTATTCACACCCAACTTATTGTTATCACAATCAATCTACTCTTATTTCAACTTCTCAATTTAAATCTCTATTAGATAATTTAAATGTTGCAATTTGAGTAAAAACAAATAAATTTCTTCCACAATGTAAACAAAAAAGCTTCTCTAAAAAAAAATTCATCTCAAAGACTTTGGAGTTGACCAAAAACTATCTTCCACATTGGCCATCCTCCCCACCATCATAATCTCATAGACCGTAAGTGAAATTCAAATTTTTAGTAAACCCAATAAACCTTAATTTATCTTAATATAAAAACCATTACTTAATTTATTAAATAAAAACCAAATTTATAATATAAATCCAATATTTGTGATATTAATATTAATCACTCAATATAATATATGACTAAATATGTGCTATCAATATTACACCTATAACTTTCAATAACATGAACTTAATTTATTCAATGAAAACCAATATTATAGAACCATTCCAAATTTTTACCTCACTCATTACCGATCATAAGAATTTGAGGATCATATTCCAAGGGTTAATTAATTATTTATTAAAAGAAGGTAAATAATTTCATTTAATTTTTTATATAAATTGAATTAATTCCTTTAAATATTTATTTAATTCATAAATTAAATATCATTTATACATATTAAAAAATATTCTATCTACTCTTAATTAACTAAATATAATTAAAATAATAAATTTATTAACTCTAAAAATTAAAATAAATCTACTTTCAATAATTAAAATTACTTAATTCCTTTAAAATATCATTGCATTGGAAATCATTAAACGTTGGTAATCAAACCTTGGAGAGTTGATACGGCAATCGTCAAGTGGTCACATCAACTAACGGATCTTTTCCCATCAATGTTTTCCGCCAATCAGCCATTCAAAGTAATGCCTTTCTACCATCACTCATTTATAAAAATGCATCCTTCTAATGTGTTTCCATGGATTTCTCCCTCTAATTTAAAGATGTTTTGTAAAATGTAAAATTTAGGTGTGAAAGATCTTACTTATGAAAGATCTTACTTATGCAAGATATATGTGAGGCTTGAGCATCAACCAATATAAATATTAATATGATTTATGTAATAACAAATATCAACGTGAGCGGGTCTAATAGTTAAGAGCATGTGTTTCCTTGTAAGAGGTCACAGGTTCAAAACTAGATGGGGGTAGAATATGTATGCCTTTATAGACTTAGTAGTCAAACCCTTGTCCCACAAACAAGGGGGTCTCATACACCAATTTGGTGTTTGGCTTGGTCGTGACCTTAAAATTAGATAATAATAATAATAATAATATTGGAAAATCGAAATGGGTATGTTTATAGTTAAGTTAATGCCTTCCATGTACCAAGTTTCTATTATTGTTTAGAGTAAAAATGCCTATGATTAAATTTTACAATATTGTTAAGAGTACTAATGTAATAGCCATAGCCAACCAATGAATATAAATAATATTGGAGATAGTTGTTTTATGAGCCTTGAAAGGATTTTAATATAATAGAAGTTTAATGCTTACCACTACTTATTTTCCCAAACTCTTATTAGGATGTATACTCTATTTATCGAAGTTCGCCTTATTCATGTATTATTAAATTAAGTTATCTGAAATTAACTATTTAACTTGGTGATAGATAATTTTCTATTTTGGTTTTTACTCGAGATGTTTGCAAATATTCCTAGACATAGCTTCCTACACTTAAGTTACAATGGAACCATTGTTTTGGATGAAATTCTCTATACACTTTCCCTGTTAAATACATCAATTTGCTTACATTTTCATAATACAAACGTAACATTATCCTTTCTTTCGCTGCAAATATGACAAATAATATCATATTTTTTACCGATTATTTGTTAACTTTATAGACGAAAACGCTCTTGAGATAACTTCAAATGAACATTGTTTTTTTCTCTTGTGTGTTTCCACCATATAACACCCTCCATAGATTAAATATATTACTTTGATAAACTACATTAAACTAGAGGCACCATTGGAACCCTTTTTTTAGAGAAGTTCCTAACCTTTCAAACTAAACCTTATTCTAATGATGTTGAACCTTATCTTAGAAAGGTAATTTCCTTAATCATTTCCCATAACCAATTATCTTGCTTTTTGAAGTCATCTAAACTTGTTAAACCCTGTATTATATCTTGTAACAAACATGGGATCAATCCAAATTATCTTTGTCCCCATAGTAGAAATATTTGACTTTTATAAGCTTGGAATCTATTGAAATTTTATATTGTTTTTAGATGTTTGGTTCTCTATAGAGAAGGGGGGAAATTAGATCTATCCATTCATGATCTTAGATATGTATCCATTTGTTCGAAACAATGTTAATACTAAGAGGGGGTGGGTGAATCAGTATTAAGGCTAATTTTTAGTTTTATGCCAAATTATATTTTCATTTTAGGCTTGGCAATCATTCATGCAACCATCAACAGTATATCATGTAGCAGCAATATAAAATAACACATGAACACATCACAACACCATGAGCGTCATACTCATATGAACACAGAGATTTAATGTGCAAATACAAAATGGAAAAACCAATTATCTTTGATTATTATGATGCAAATAAAAGCTCTTACTCTATTTAAAGCATATGTCTTTGTGAGACACCACTCAAAGGAAGCACCAACTCTCGTAGATTGTTTGCTAGCATCCACTAGCAGGGAGCACCAACTCCCTTCTTTGTAGACACTTGATCAACTTACCATGAAGCACCAACTTCATGGATTTATGTAAGCACCCCCTTGGAGGAGGCACTAACCTATAATATCTCCTCAAACACCAACTAGATGGAAGCTACAGCTCCCTGTTTTGTAGGCTCCAACCCACACTTAATAATTAAATCTCTACTCTTTGTAATGGCACTCACTTTACCTCGTTTAAGGTTTTCATTCACCAACTTGGCCCTTTGTTCACTTCAGCAACAACCACATCAATCAACCCTTTGTTCTCATATTTTATCAGCAACATACTCAAATCCTTCTCCTCACATTGGCTCATCCCTATTACAGTAGCAAATACTCAACCTTATGTTCTCGACCCTCATACTCTCCACACAATTAGCAACTCTCAGCCATCTTTAACCTCAAAACTCTCGAAATTTCTCAGTAATGCTCTCACACACAAAGACTCTGCTTAGCTCACAACAATGTTGTATTCTCCCCCCACGTGCACAATTAAAATCCTCGGTTTTGTTCAATTGTTACACAGGGATTGATGTTGCAACTTCTCCACATTACACAACCTGAGTGTACTACAGTATTTCTTACCATGGTATTATGTCTCGTTTCTCACTGTTATAGCTATATTAAATCAGAGAATGGGCTTTGAAGTGTTTTGTCATTTTGAGAATTAAATCTCATTCCACCTACAGCCTCAAAAAGTACCACTAATTGAACTTCGCCTAATAAAAACTTTGAACATCATGTTGGCACTCCATTGTTGCTTTTTAAGGCTCATAGGGCTCGAGATGTACTTCAACATGGCTTACTGAGTTGTGGTCAAATCTCCATCAATCCCACGGTTCTTTTCTTGTTTGTCTCTTAGTGACGTGAGATACACTCAGGTATGGCCAATTATGTTTGAACCAAGCTCCATTAATCAGCTTTGATGATCATGGTCCTTGCTACCTTGTTTTTCTATTCTCTGCAATCGTCATTAATTCTAGCAACGCCTCTAGTGCACTTCCACTCTATTATTGGCTAGCTTCCAAATATGGAGATCTTCTCCACGTATGGAAATTTGTGCCAAACTTTGCTTCTGGCCCACTCATCTAAACCCCACAAAGTTTTAAGTTAAGCTCTTAGTGCTTAAGACCTTTTATATGTGCACATAGCTCTTTTTTGTTGACATAAGCCTGAAGGCCCAAGGTCTTATAACACATAAGACCTTCTCAAAACAAACCTTTTGGCATGCCTTTCAATGTTGGTCTAGAGTTTGGAGGTTGGCCTTGAATCTTTGCGGCTATGAGCCTGCATTTTCCCTTACTATTCCTAGAGACTAGACAAGCGCAAAGGCCCAACTTAGGGTCATTTTCTTTTTATTTTCACCGAAAACCAAATACATGGAAAAATTCACCAAAACGACCCTTTGGCATGAATGTTGAAATCGTTGTTACATCATCATGTTATGTCACATTGATGTCATCTAGGCCATGTGGTGCCTCCTAAGTGGTGACACGTATCACCCGAATTTGGCCCACTTAACCACCTGAAAATGTTGAAAAGACATGCCATGTGTCCTCTTCCCATGTTGCCACGTCACCATGTCTTGATGTCACTAAGACCTCGTTTCCACCTCCAAGTGGTGCCACCAATCACCCTTTCCGTCCAATTAACGCTTGCCACCTATAGCTAGTCCCACACAGGTCGAGGGTCATGGGTTGGTCATTTGTACTCCTCTCAAACTCGCCTGAATAGTCGACCTCATGACTATCTGACCTCCCAACTAGGCCAAGGGCCTAACTAGGTTGATACACTTGAGTAAAGGGTCCCACTTGGTCAAGGGTTGGGGTAAAGGGGATTTCCTCTTTCTAATTTTGTTGTGCAACCCGACCTTCGACTAGGCTAAATACACCGAAGTCCAAAATTTACTCCAAAATATAGCTAAGACATAAATGTATTTAATAAAGAAATTTCTTGCAAAAGCACAAGGGAGAGGTGGAACCTTAAGCCCCGAAACCCTGCCTATTGACCTTTTTGTCTCTTCATAAATTTATCAACCATATATTTTTATCGTGGAGACCCTTTTTGGACTTCAACATACCATTAGAAAGCTCTTTCCGAGCACTATCCAATTGTGCTACTTTTAGGAATATCTGAGCTATTCTTTTGAGCCATAAATGCCTTCAAATTCAAATACCATCAAACCATCATAGTTATAATATTTTATTTTATTTTTACTTATCTTGCTACTATGATGGTTATATACTAAATATTGCATCAACTAGAATACCCCCCCCCCTGATCTTAACACTCCATGCACATCAATTCTAAACTCACTATATATATAACATCAATGTTAACCTAGTTGACATTAATGCCAACACCTTTTATGCCACTTGCCATCTGTTATAGGCCATTTTGTCACATCCTATCATTGAGCCTCGTAATAGGATCAATCAGAATCATATTCCCACTTGTCACCATCTTTCACAAATCCCTAAACATGTTCCCTTAATCCACTAGAGTTCTAGCCCTAAACTGCTTCATCTAAGCCAGTTTTAGGACCAACGCTCCTCATAAGTCTACTGAGGTGCATTCACCAGCAGGTTGCTCCACTATGGAGAATGATCAGGATACAGAAGCTTCCCCTTCTAGGAGTTTCCAAAATTTGTTTCAACTACTTACCTTGGATAAAAAATTCAGATCATATCCTTCCATACTTTGGGGTTTTCACCACTTATCATTTGATCCTATCCCTCCATCAAAGGTGGATCTCTTAACCTAGATTGGTAATTAGATAAGAACTCCCAACTTACCCTACTTCTCTATATATTCCTAGCCTTCTATGTGGTTGGGCGTTGGATTTTGGAGAGTGATTATGCCCTTATGATGTTGTAATGAGTGGTCATCATCTCATGCATTTAGGGTGATTGAAGGTGCATATTGTGACAAGGAAAGGACAATTCAACAACTTGGAGGAGCTATTCTACAAGATCAACTACTACTTATGGTTGTAATCTTCTTCCATTTATAATAATGCAAACAATTCAATGTTTTCCTATATGTGATGTTGTTATTTCATTTATTTGAGTATCGTGTTGATCTATTGAATGAAGTACTTAGATGATATTGCATAGATCTCGTAGTTTCTTGGCTTGTGTTATCTCACTTTGCAGGTTCTAATTTTGGCATTCAAAGCTGGAATTGGAGCTTGCAAGCTAAGGAAGGAGCAAAGTGTGCGAAGGATTTTGGGTATGCCTCACTTCATCATCTATTTACTTTAAGGAAAAGCATTGTGTTCCTTGTCTCTTTGTTGTTCTAGGTTAGCCACCGACCTACGGGAGATACTTTTGTTCGCAATCATAAATACCATATAAAAAATTGGTGACTCCGTTGGGGAATGGAGCGTTCCCTTGGTGGTTTCCTTGTCCATTGCATTTGATTACCTCCTTGACGGACCTTTGTTGTATCATCCAAACAAGAACAGACCTAGGAAGTGATTTCATTAAGCCTTTTTTGCAATTTTTGTGTCAAAATCATCTTTTCCAGGCCTAGCTCACCCCTTGTGCCTTTGACAGAGAGTTGCACCTCACCCTAGCCCACTTTGCACTAGCGTTGCACGGCACTGGTGCCTCTTCTTCGTCAAAGTTGGCCCTTATTTTTGCATGAATTTTTCCGTGGTTCTTGAGCCTATCTTTGGTCATCCTACTTATAGCTGAACTTCCTTGATTCTTCAGTGACTTGGGGTCTCTCTAAAGCCTCTGTTTGGTTTGCATTTGTGTTTTTTTCCTTTGGTAAGAATTGGTTTTGATTTTCTTTGTTCTTATCATTTGGTTGCTTGCAAACTGATTTTGTTTGATTGTTGGTCGCTTGGATGAACTATTGATCTAGTCCTCATTTTGAAAAGTGTAACTGAATCAGTAATTGATCATTTGCATCTTAGTTTTCCTCATTTTGAAAATTAAGTGTGGTGAAAAGAAAAATTTTGCATCGACATTTAGGGTTTTGCATGTGCATTAGCATAGGAACAATTGCATTGGAAATTAAATTGCATCTTGCATCTTGTTTGTTGCATATTGTGTGTTGCATATTTATTGTTTCTTCCCTTCCTTAGCTAGATTTTCATTGAAAGAGAAAGGATTTCTATTTCCTCATGCTAGATTTTCAATTTAGGATATTCAGGTGGCATTCATGGTGAGCCCTAAAAATGAAACATAATCAGAGATAAATAGCAAAATTTATTGAATCAACCTAAGGAGCATTTGTAAGATTAATGCAAACACTTAGAGGTCTAGGCTAGAGACATATTCTGGCATCGTTAAACATAGGAGTTATCGTTGTTTGTCAGCATTGCATCTTGGGTGTGAAATAATGTTCCATGTATGTGAGTGTATAGGATCGTAATCCACATAACTTAGGGTATATTGATGGTGCTCCACGCATGTAAAGTATATAGGAAAATGTTGTAGCGACTACAAACAACCTCCAAAATTTTTCCTTAGCTTCATTTTGGAGCCTCCCTACCAACCATCCTTAGCAGCATCTCTTGCTTTGTCTAAGTACATATGCTTTAGTTGAGTTTCAGTGGCTTATCAACTTGTGTTTGCTAGCTTTTTTTCCTCCCACCCGCAAGTTGACATTCTGGAACTTGGTCATTTTTTGCTTGTTATGTTCACTTGAAAAATTGGACAAATCTAGAGGGGAGGTAGCCTTCCTCTCCAAAATTGCGCAAATCATTTAGGAAACCTGCATCTCTCTAGAAATGCACAGACCGGGCAGGCATCCTTCCCTTTAGAAATTGTGCACAGCAGCCCATCACTAGGATTGCTCTCAAATTTTGTGTAGTTCTGGCTGACAGCGCTTCAGTCTAGAAATTGCATAGAGCTTGAGGGACAACAAGACCAGACCAGTCCAGAAACTGTGCAAGAGTCACTCCAAGGCTTATAGTCTATTGCTTGTGCTCCTGAGTTAACCAATTCTCTCCATAATTGAGCAATCTTGATTTGCATACATGGGATGATTCTCCAAAAAAAAAGCAAAAAGCATCCCTAGATTTTAGGGATCCATTTTTAGCAGCTAGAGGTTACATGCAAAAGTCATTTTAGAAACCTTTTCCCAAGTGTCGCTTTTTCCTAGATTTGTGGCATGCGCGTCATAAGCCTCAATCTTATCAAAAATATTTATTTGATGCTTCATATCGCATTCCTCACATCGGTCTTGGATCTTTGGCATCCCACATCACATCTAGGAGTATTCAGCACACTCAACTCAGCTTTTTCTGGGTAAGTCCACTTTTCAGGTCTTTTGCTGCTTTTTTGACGCTTTTTTTATTTCAGTTTGTGTGAGTATTGTTTCTCTGGTTTTGTTGAATGATTGCTATCGTTTTAATGTTTGTTAACTTGTAGAAGCATTGTTTCAGTTTTTCATTTACATCTCACAGTTGTCGCATGCATGACATCATTTATGCACTGACAATCGTCATTGCAGCGACTCACTTCACACACTTACTTGTTTTCCCATTTCTGAGTCTTGCACTCACTGTTTGCATGCATGATCACTCACTCTTTTTTGCACTCAACTTCACACATGCATTCATCCTTTTCATGTTTTCAGTCGCCCGTCGGCGGGCCTAGGCTGCCTTGGCCCAGACCTTGCCTTACTCGGATTACACTGTGCATTTCTGAGAGTGAAGGCTTCCAGGCTTCCAGGCTTTCTCTGTGAAATTATGAGAGGCAGTGCCCTGCTGGCCCTAGGAATTGTGCAGATGCAGTTGACAAGGTTTCAGTCATTGCTGACTAAAACTGTGCATTTCATAGTTTCAGTCCTCAGCAGGCCAAGATGGATTGTGCTCTATGCAATTTCATCAATGATTCAACCCACTGACATTCTAAACTGTGTTTTGTGCTATTCTGGTAGTCAGTCTCCCAACCTACTGGTGAAAATTGTGCAAATCTTCTAGTCAGTCACCCAGGTGTGTTGCATGTCAGTCCTCAAGTTGATTTTGGTTTTCAACTGGCATTTCGCTTTCCATGAGTGTTTCTCTATCTCCAAGTATCACAGGTGTTCATTTTTCTCTCAGTAGTACAGGTACAATGGCCTCCAAGAGATCAGGGTCAAAGGAAACCGTTGAGAGTGCAACTGGAGATGCAGTTGAGCAAGTGTCTATGAGCTTGCCCATCTATGAAGACACTAAGTTTTTCATAAACAAGGAGATCAAGATGAAATGGAAGGACATCAATGACACCTTTCCAAGCACATTTGAGGAGAATTTGGAAGATCGCAAGGTCTATGTCAACATACACAAGTCTAGCTTGTACCAGATTGCATGCAGGTATCTCGTGTTTCCATGCGCGGACATGATCCACTGGATTGTCTCGCATATTGATCTAGATACGATGGTGTTGAGAAGTGTCAGTGGCACAAAACTTGCTACCTTCAGGGTTTCAAGAGATGTATCACTTGTCACAATCGGTGATCATGATGGATACACCCTTCACCAGACCTAGCAGCAGTGCAAACTCAAGAGACATCTTGAAGAGCTGGGTAAAAGAGTTTCCCAAGTTTAGGACAACACCCAACCAGGTTTATAAGACAAGGATATTACAGAAGGCATATCAACTCTTGGTCATCTTTGCATGCTGCTTATACGACCAAGAGAGCACAAAAACCTTCCTACAAAGTTGGGTGATTGTGTTGGATCAATTGACGAGCGAAGGAAGACCTTTCAATTGGTCCAACATGTTGGCTCTCAGGTTGAAGGAACAAGTGACAGAAGCCTGGCATCATTCCAAGGGTCAGCAAGTGAATCTATTCATGTCTTCTTACATACTGGATGCAGTTTGTGCTTGTCAGCAGTTCCCAAGCTTGGGTTGGGTGTGGACACTTTCGGAAACCTCTGTGCACACTTATTGTAAGTTGTTCTCCAAATGCAGCTTCCATAGAGTTATCATATAGCTATTATACCACTTTGTCACCCCGGTGTACAGGATGATCTTTGAGCGGGATCCACCTTGCATGTCGCAAGCAGTGATGGAGGCATTGATCAACATAACACATTGGTATGCCTCACTCCTTGGCACCTTCATACAGATGTATACCGCGGAGAATGCTCTGCATGTTTTACCAAAGTTTTCCATGAATAAGTTGGTCATCAAAGAAGTGTCATATCACATATCAACAGGGTTGTCAACTAAACTACATAAGAAGAAGAAGGCACCTTGGCCTTCTCTTCCTTTACGGATCGGGTTATATGAGATCTGGAATCTCAAGCATGTCGAGGCCGAGATGGAGGAATTCAAGAGATTCACCTTCGACACCAGAGGTTTTAATTTGTATGACCTACATTTCCTAGTTAAGGACCATTGTGCGAGAGTGCATCATCCTTGGATCCACGAGGCGTGTCATTGGCCTGAGGAAGACCCATGGAGATATTGTTATCAGTTCTCAAGGCTCAATGAATTGGTCAACATAGATGTAGAGTGGTTATCAAAGCAGAAGGCAATAGCATCTCAGAGAGCAACAGCAGAGGGAGCAAACCTGCGCTTGACAAAGGCAAGAGGAAGGTTGCAGATAACGTAGAGGCAGAGAAAAGCTGCAAGTTCAAAGCAATTCCACTTGTGTTGAGAGTAGCTTTGGAGATTGAGGCGAAGAGGCAACAGAGCGATAGGAGGATCATGCAAAGGTAGAGGGAGAAGCAGAAGTTGTAGGAAGCAAAAAAGGAGTTGAATGAGTTGAAGCAACAACTCAAGGAAGAACAAGAGCTACGCAGAAGAGAGAAGGAAGTGCAACAAGAAGAGGAACAGCAGGAGGCACAACATGCACAGATTGATGAAACCGTGCCCATACAAGTTATTGACTCATCCGAGTAGTTGGCACATAGAAGATGGCGTGAGAAGTCGCAAGAGCAGGACTTTGCTGAAGAGATTGAACATATGATAGAGAAGATGGACACGGATATGGTTCAGCCTGAGTTAGATCAGGACATTGACCTCATGCCTCGTAACCAAGAGGTCACCCCACCGACTTCACCAGATCCGGAATTGGAGAAAGCCCCAAGCGATCAAGGAGAAACTGAAATCCTTAAAGACAATCTAGAGGAAGAGATGCACAACATATCTTTCAACAAGTCACAACACATAGTTGTGCAGTCATGCAGAGTGCCTACTCTGGATGTCCATGTATCTCCTGCACAGTTTGAAGAGTGAGTGATCATATCCGATGCGCACATACATCCATCGGCATTGGCCGATGCTACCAATCATATGCCGAAGCCACGAGCTCGAGTGTTATATTCTTGATAGCTGATAATGAACGAATGGCGAGGGATTTACAAGTGACCAAGCAGGGAGGAGAACAGGTTACAGCATCCACAAGAGCAGAGTTGAGGAGAGCAATACTAGATGAAGTATCGTCTCTTGAGATAGTCATGAGGAAGATATACTTTAGATTCGTCACCATTCATAAGTCAGTTGTCCATCTTAACAGTTAGCAGCAGCATTGTTCTAGGAGAGCATGCATCTTATCAGATCTACACATTGTTGTTGATCACATGCAAGTGTGGAGAATGAGATACAAGGGAGCCCCACTTCACTTGCCAAAGATGATGAAGCCAAAGACAGTAGAGTTAAAGGCACGTATCCGGATTCAGATACGGAACTCCCACATCTCATCACCAGTTTGCAGGCTTCACATGCACGAGTGTTCGAGAGCATGGATGTCATTGTGCACATGCACTAGATCCCATCCATTGGCACACTTACCGAGGTGAAGACAAAGAACCAAGTCCGACTGGAGTTGGACATGTACTTTGATCACTTGATGCACGTAGCCACTAGCGCAAACTTGCAGATGAGTGCAGACACTATGCACCAGTATGTTATTGTTTTGACTGCACTCAAGACTATGATGCGCATGTTATCTGAAGAGTTGGACAGAGTTTCCAAACCATTGTACCCTGATGTAATGGAGGCAATATTTCTCTTTCAGAAGGATGTCACCACAGAGCATGTGGAAACCATAACAGACTACCAAGCTTGGCATCAATTTGCCACCGTTGATCATCATGAGGATGTTGAAGACTTAGTCTTCCCACAGCTATCTAAGTCTTAGTGATGTCTTGAACGGCTTACTCAAGCCTATTTTTGTCTCACATGGGTATATGTGCAGACTATAATGTAGACATGTTGTAAAAGTGAAAGACCAAGTGTCAATAGTAGAATGTAACAGTCATGTAGTAGTTGAAGATTCATGAGGGTAGGTGAAGAGTCACAAAGGGGAATGTCAAGGGTCACAGTAGTTGAAGAGTCATGAGGGTAGGTGAAGATTCACAAAGGGGAATGTCAAGGGTCACATCACCCTTTGCTATTTATAGAACCTCATAACTCATTGTATAGGATTTTGGGAGTCAAGATTCCTATAGGTATAGCTTAGAGAAAGCTTGGAGTGTATTGTAATGAGCCTTGGCTTCTCCACAGTGTAGAGCTAGTACATCTCTTTAGAGGAGCATAAGGCAGTGACCGTAATGTTCCACTACTGGGGCTAGTGGAAGTCATGGTTGTATGTATGATTGGATATTTCACTCTTTTAATATAACAGAGCCAGTACATTTCATGCATATGTTGTTATTGTATTTTGGATATCCTTGTTACTTTAATGATGTATGTAGTTGTTATTTACTCATGTATGTATGGACTAATCCATCACTGTGGATCGTCGACTATCTTGCTTTCCATCTTGTGATGTATTTCAACACATGTGTTCCCTTTCAAGTTGCGTGTTATCATAGGTTTCTAAGGGGTGAACTCACCCCCCCTTTCGTGTGTTAGATCCTTCCATGCACCTTCCTTGACTTGCTGGAAGGTCACACCCTTGGTACCAACAAGGACATCTTACTTACCTCTGCATGCAACCGTAGTCAAGGTGATACCGTACCACCTACTGTTGGGACTCCTACTCCAAATGGTCTAAGATCTAGTTGAGACTTCTTATCAGGGAGATTCCATGACATGTTGGTGGGTCCAACACCGTCAACAGAATGCTCTCATCGAACAGTTATGCATTAGACAACACTGTTATGAATTGCACTCCCACATACCTTCGCGTATATTTTGGGAGTCCCAAATAGGTTGTTATACATCCATGCATAATCGAGTCTTTTTCCTTGTATATCGTGATACATCGAACACAGAATTCAGGGAGATTGGTTGTCATACGTTAAGTCCTTGGTTCGTCATGGTGTATATTGAAGTTCACGGTTGCTTGGTAATCCTTTATGCCTTGATTATCCTCTTTTTTATTTATTTCTTTTTGTGTTAATAAATTTATTGTCCAACGTGGAAGAACAAAATCCCCCTCCCTGTCATTCATGTAGAATGAAATAAACCTGCTCTTCCTCCAAAGGCTACTCCTAACCATCATCCAATACATAAGAAAATTTAAAATACTGAATCAAGAACATCAGGAACTACTTATGGCCCTCCTCCCAATATTGGTTAGCTAGAATCGTCTTTCCCTTTGAGTTATGAACCTGAGATTACATCTATTCATGTTGGTGACACTAACACAATTGAAACAGAAGTCCTTGATACTTTGTTACTTGAGGTTATTGAATCTGATCTCCCTGAGTCAGAAAATTTTTTTCTAAGATTATTGAACCTGAGGAGTCTCAGCCATCTTCACCTAATTCTTTGGGACCTTCCTCCTCTCTTCCTTTGTCTCAGACAGAACCAATATATCTTGGGCTTGACGGTGAACCTCTTCCACGCGGACTTCTGAGTATTAAAGAGATCCCTCAAGAAGAGCCTCATCCCTCTACTTCTATTCATTGGGAAGGAATTTATTTTTATCAAACTAATTCTCTTTAATCTCCTCAACCTCAGACATGATCTCCTTTACTTAATTATTTGGGCCTACCCGCGGATCTCTCGCAATAATCTTCATTGGGATTGTTAACCATGACTGGAACTTATTCAAAGTCCCAGCTTGTGACCACCACTATTGTTGATACATCAAGTGTCGCATCCTTATCTATGTTTTTAAATCACCAAAAGCTCATTTATACGATGGTTTGTCCATTCCACCTAGCTATCAGTCATTATCTAGTACCTTTTCTGGTGTGGCTTCCATTCCTTGGACCTCTACCATGTCATCCAATTAGAGAATAATGTTTGGTACTTCTCTTATTAATTCCACACATTCTACTCCTCTTCCTCCATCTACACCTACACTGGAGCATCATGTTGGCACTTAAATCAGTGGGAAAAGCTACCCTCAACAGCCCAACCCTCCATTTGGATCGCAGCATACCCTCCTCCCATGACAGGGGGGAACTTATTGTTGGTATACCTCAATATGGTAATCCTCTTATTTATAGTCCTCTTTATCATGGAATGGCTTCAAGTTTTTGGAAACCTACTTTACCCATTAAACCTGGTTCATTTTGGGATCGATTGTTGAATCCTCAAATTGTGCCATCTTAATCATAAATTCCTACCTATTCGCCAGCACCTCAACAAGCTCAAATACATGTGAGCCAAGCTTTACATCCCATTCCAACTGTGTCTGGTTCTCCCCATATCTTGATTAATAAACCTATAGAAGTTCCCTCACCTTCTCAATCGCTTTCACAAGGTACTCCTCAACTATCAGTAGGTCAAATTATTCAAAATTTGATGCAATCACAATCAAACTCGTACCAGGGGGAAATGAAAGCTCCTATTGGGTAACATTATTGATCACATCAAGTGCATTTTCAAGGATAGAAAATCCAAACCCAACCATTCCAACAACTTTATCTCCAACCTAGGGCTGGGGAAAAAAATCACTTGTATGTTGGTTATCAGAACCCTCCATATTCTAGTAGACAGGTTCCTTATAATGAGAACCCTCATTATCCAGGAATTCAAGTGCCTTTTTCCCAAGCTATCCCTTCATATCTAGGTCATCCACCTCCGGACTCTAATCGAATGTTTCCTTTTGTGGCTACTCTCGAATTATCAAATTTAACTCGACTTACTAACCACCCCATTGCTCATTCACCATGGTGGTCGATTATTCCCAATAATTTGCTTTTTGATATCCCAAAATTCAATGGGAATCCTAGAGAAGGCATGTCGATGCATGTTATGAGATATCATCTATGGTGTTCATCCAATTCACTTAATGATAATTCTATTCAACTCCACCTTTTCCAATGAATGCTTACGGGTACCGCAGCTAAATGGTATATTGAATTACCTAGAGCATCGTTTCACGACTCCATCACATTATCCATTACCTTCCTCACACATTTCCAGTTACCCATCAAATACAAAACTGGAACGAAACTATTGACTAACTTCAAAGAATTAGACTCTACTCACATTTCGGATCACATTCATGAGTGGAGGCATCGTAGCTAGTTGGTTAAGGCTTATGTTTCCGATCAATTGTTAGTGGAATGGTTTGTCAAATCTTTGTTCTCTCCCATAACAAAATATGTGGCCAAAGGTGGAGTCGTGACCGAAGATCAAGTGATTTCTCGTGCTCAATATTTAGATATAGTTTATACCCAATCGAGCTTGCTCTACGATAAGATACCAAACACTCTGAGACCCTTGAATAGCGTTCCTCCTCCACTTGGTAAAGAATCTAATGTTGCCGATGTAATTATAGGTTCTTCCAGTTCGAAGTCGATGAGTAAAGAATCTAGTATTGATCTTACCTCTCCTGCAGAAAACCTTCCATCTCATCCTCCTACTGCTTCTACTTCCGAGATAAATGTTGTCTCATCGAATAAAGGAAAATCTCAACAGCAACCTGGAAGCAAGAAGAAAGGTAAAGGTAAGAAAAAGAAATATTCCCCACCACAGGATAAACAAACAAATTCATCTTCCAATGAGAAACAAAAGCCTCAATACCCATGCTTGATTTGTAACAAGGATCACTTTACACCTAATTGTCTACACCGCGCTGAAGTGAATCAGTTTCTTAAATCATCCATAACTTCTCCTAATTTGATGACCAACTCGTTTCCCAATCAAGAGACTCATATCATTTCCCAAGATTCCTCTTCCTTTAACAAAGTTTTGATGTTTTCCTACTCAAATATGAAATATGATGTCATGGTGGCCACTTGGAATAAGGACTATGGTAATGTGAATCCACTGAATGGTCAGGTTATTGATCAACCTGCTAGTTTAGCACCACCTTCATTTGATCCTATTCGACCTTCAATTCCTACGGAATTGACTAGCAAGCCTCCGAAGGGTGTTATCCATAAGTTTGCTTTCAACCCTCATTCGATAGGTGCTCAAAATTACAATGTAGTTAAAGACTTGGATCAATCTCATTCGGCTGTGTTGACTCTTGAGGTGTTGCAAAATTTCCCTACCCAAAAGAAGGCCTTGTTGTCAGCTATCGGATGTGTGAATCCTTCGGATTCTAACCTAGTGGTTTTTTCTCATGAAAAATATACCCCTCAACTTTCGACTCAGTGATCTTTTATGATTCAGGTCATTTTCCATGGTAAGAACATTCATCGTTCTATTGTGGACGAGGGAGTCTTGACCTCCATCATGTCTTTATCTTGCTGGAAGGCGATTGTGTCACCCCAAGTGAGTCAATCGACCACCACATTAAAAGCCTTTGATGGAAGGACATACAAACCTTGTGGGATTCTAAATTCCCTCCAAGTGGAACTAGGGGGCAAAGTCATCTCCATTGAAGTAGAAGTTATTGACAGACCTATATATTATAATCTTATACTGGGACATACATGGGTTTATGCTATGGATATCATCATTTCAACTTACTTCTGAATGATTTCTTTCCTCATAAAGGCAGGATTGTGGCCATAGATTAACTCACCTTTGATTCCAATGTTACTGGAAGTGTCCCTCTTGTAGGGGAGGCCTTACATTCCTATCAACATGTTGGAGTTGGTTTATTGAAGGATTTGTCGGTTATGGAAACCTTTTCACTCCCTCCTCCTCTCCTTCCCAGCTCCTCCCCTCCGGTTTCTTATATCAACATGATATCATCCTCTATGATCATGGTCGATCCATGGATTATACCTGATCAAACTAGCATCAGAAATTTTGGCGACCGAATTCCTCTTAGCCTCATTGAGCAAGATTACGAAGCCATTTTCTCGGCTTGGGTGGCCCATAATTTTTCTTCAATCAATTGAGTAGATCAATCACTGGATTATGGCACACCCTTTGATCCTTTCTCACGTACATTCTCTACCGACGAAAGCATCATGGAGATCATGATTTCAGATGATGCATCATGGGATGAAAATCATCATTATTCCTCCTTCCCATATACCATTGAAGATAATATCAGTGGTGTTTATTTGCCTAATTTTGTCAAACCTTGTATGCATCCCGTTGTCACTGTCAATCCCTTTGCAAAATGGGGTATCACTTTTATTACATGTAACCCTCACTCGATCAAGGGGCATGGCTATATTATTCTCATTGTTGACTACTTTACCAAGTGGGTGTTGAAAATAATACTGAGAGGGGGGGGTGAATTAGTATTATCTTGTTCTTTTAACAAATCTTCCTTATTTACACTTTGAATTATCTTTGCATATCAGTACCATAAAATAATGAGCATGAACAAGAAAAAACGGATAGTCACATCAAAGAACACCAGATATAAGGTAGAAACCCAATGTGGGTGAAAACCACTTGCTGCAATATGCCTCTATCTTCTTAGAAACTTCTTTTACAATGATTTTGTATTGGTGCAGACCTTTACCAGTACGTAGGCTACAACCTGCAGAGAGCTACAACTCTCTCTCGTTTTCCAGTCTCTCCTGGAAGGGAGCTACAACCCCCTACTTCTTTTCTTTCAAGGACCACTTTTCATAAATTTTCAAACTGGATCCATAAACATCAAATGATCATCAATTACAAGTAAACCACCCAGTCAACCAGATCAATACATATACAATGAGAGTCATCAATCAGATCTAGTCCAAAAGATGAGTCATTAAGAACATAATCAATCACTTCTCATACTGTTGTTATCAGATCATAATACCAGAAACTAGACATCACTTCAACAACCAGAACACAGCAAGGATAAACATGGACAGCTAAATTGATTTCAAGAGAAGTACGCAGCTTCACCCATGTAATGCCTGCGTACAAGTATGCATTGTTCTTCTGTGGCGCCACGGACCTCCGCACTTGCGCCTTCTGTGGTGCCGTGCACCTCCGCAGTTGCACCTTCTATGGTGTCGCGCACCTCCGCAGTTGTGCCTTCTGTGGCACCGTGCACCTCCGCAGCTGTGCCTTCTGTGGCGCTGCGTACCTCCGCACTTGCGCCTTCTGTGGCGCCGCGCACCTCCGCAGCTACGCCTTCTGTGGCGCCGCGTACCTCCTCGCCTGCAGTGCTTCTGCGCCTGCAGATCTCCGCACTTTTATTTCACTGCACTTGCGTGCCTGCGGGTATAGATAATTTCAAGACTTCAAGAATAACCCAGACTGTCAGATCTACAGATCTGATCATGTGCTCGAGAGATCACCCTTCACAGATTCGCTTTCCACTTCACTTTCATATAGATCAAGCTTTTGAAACAATAACCCAATATTTCAGATCTTAAGATATTCAATTTGCAAAAGATGCTTAGCCAAGGGAAATTCTTTGCTTTATATAGGCAAGCTCCTCCTAAAATCATGGATCAATACCACGAGCCAAAACCATAATAACACAAATATCGTCGGCTAAATACCAAAGATTAAACATAAGAAACCCCACGTGTGCTTTTCTCTGCCTTGAAGTGAGTGCACTGGGGGTACACACCTCTTGAACGGCTGACCTGCGTGTCTGGCCGCGGTTCCTTCACAATGTACCTGCAGGTACGCATCTTCTAAACTGTTCTCCTGCTTACTTCTTAATTTTCAACATATTGAGAGGCTTTCCACGGGTGTTGCCATCGAGTACAACATCTGTAACATATATCCATACCAGAAACATAATGCGAACAATCTCCCCCTTTGGACTTGATGGCAACCTTAAAAACTTCAGCATCATTCTCCCCCTTTGACCTCAAGGGCAAAGGGTTATGCTCCCCCTAAGAACATGCTCCCCCAGAATATGAACCAGATCTGCAAAGAAGAACCAGAATCCACCAGACACCATCAATGACCAAGAAAGAGATAGAGAGATATTGCAGCTATATTCAGACCAGCTTCCATGATCTCCTTTTGTACATCCTCCATAATGCCAACAATGCATTATATGCTCCCCCTGAACCTGTGCCACAACCTAGCACATGTATGCATATACCCCAGATGAACCATGCATACAACCAACAATCAGAAGAGTTTCAACAATAAGATGATGCATCAACAACCCCCAGATTTTGCCTGAGGTATTCAAAGGTCTCCCTGGGCAATGGTTTGGTGAGAATATCAGCAACTTGTTCCTTAGAAGGAACATACTCCAACTTGACCTTTTGTTCAAGCACTTGTTCCCGAAGAAAATGATACTTGGTTGGTATGTGCTTGGTTTTTGAATGCATGACAAGATTCTTTGAGATGCTGATTGCACTTGTGTTATCGCATAAGATAGAGATAGGTGGTGTACAAGTGATTTGAAAATCCTACAAGGTCTGCATCATCCAAAGGAGTTGAGTGTAGCAGGATGCAGTAGCAACATATTCCGCTTCAGCTGTAGATAAGGCAATCGAACTTTGTTTCTTGTTGAACCAAGATACTAATCTGGAACCCATAAAGAATGCACCACCACTTGTGCTCTTCCTGCCATCAACGCTTCCGGCCCAATCTGCATCTATATAAGCATGAAGTGTGAGATCTATATCTCTATGATACTACAAGCCATAATTTTGTGTCCCTTGAAGATATTTGAAAGTTCTCTTCACTACCTGAAGATGCGTCTCCTTTGGATTGGCCTGAAATCTTCCAACTATTCCTACTGAATGCATGATGTCCGGTCGGGTACCTGTCAAATAAAGTATACTTCCAATCATAGATCTATAGGTTGGTTGATGTACTGCTACAGATTCATCATTTGCACTGAGGCTACATCCTGTGACCATGGTTGTACATACTTGTTTTGCATCTTCCATGCCATATTTCTTCAAGATCTGTTTGAGATACTTGGTTTGAGATAAAAAGATTCCTCCTTCCTTTTGTTGGATTTGCAAACCAAGGAAATATGTCAATTCCCCTAGCAAGGACATTTCAAATTCTTTCTGCATGACCAAGGCAAAGCTTTGAATCATGTCTTCTTCATTGCTGCCAGTAATAATGTCATCTAGATTCACAACAAGTATTAGCAATTTGTCATTTTCAATTTTTATATAAAGATTGCTATCTGCTGATCCTTTTGAAAAACCTTGTTGATGAAGATATTTGTCCAAACGGCAGTACCAAGCCCTTAGAGCTTGTTTGAGCCCATAGAGAGCCTTTTTCAATCTGCATACAAGATTTGGATCATTTCCAAGAATGAACCCATCTGGTTGTTTAATGTATACCTCTTCTTCCAAGTCTCCATTCAGAAAGGATGATTTCACATCCATTTGAAATACTTTGAAGTTTTGAAAACTTGAAAGAGCAAGGAACATTCAGATGGCCTCAAGTCTTGCAACAGGAGCAAAGGTTTCTTCAAAGTCTATTCCCTCTTGCTGAGCATACCATTTACAAACAAGTCTGGCCTTGTTTCTAATTACTTCTCCATTTTCATTCAATTTATTTTTGAAGACCCATTTTGTTCCGATAACATTCTTATCCTTTGGTCTAGGAACCAGTTCCCAAGTGTTGTTCCTTTCGATTTGCTCAAGTTCTTCATCCATTGCTTTTATTCAACATTCATATTTGCATGCCTCTTTCACATTTTGTGGTTCGGTAGAGGAGAGTAATGCCAAATAGCTTGAGGCTTCGGCAACTATTCTTCTTGCTTGTACACCTGCTTCTTTCTGCCCCATAATCTGAGATTCTGGATGATTCTTCTGAACATATATGGATGGAGTCTTTTCTTCTATTCTTGTCTGCTCCTCTGGTTCTT
>APFE031732235.1:0-17865 GCA_000404065.3 Pinus taeda
ACAGCGTAATTTACTTTCATATTATTTCATTTCCAGCCTTTATTTTAAGCTGATCAGCATTGTTCTTTTGCAGGTTTTAACCCGGGATTGCTTGTGTGTTTATGTATTTGCTTTATATCTAGTGGTAGTTTCAGTTGACAGATTCAAAGTTGCTGCCTTTACTTTATTTTCATAGCTGATTTTAGTTTTATTTCTCAAATCTGTCTGCTAACATATGAATGGTCTCTTTATTATAAATTGTCTATCTTTTAGAGATCAGAATACTAATAACTTGCAGCCGGCTTTGGGTACTTTTTAGACTAATCTTTAACTACTTTCTAATCGTGCTTTACACAGTACTATGTGTTAGAGGCAGAGAGTTAGAAAGAGAAAAACATTATAACTAGTCTTCAAAGTAGATTTTTCTCATTTTTTATCATTTCTTAGACTTATCTTTAGCTACTTCCTAATCGTGTCTTACACAGTACTATGTGTTAGAGGCAGAGAGTTAGGAAGAGATAAACATTATCATTGGTCTTTTAAGTGATTTTCTTACCTTTTATTTGCAGCAGCATGAATAGTGTCTAATGCCATTAGAAAGTGGTTCTTTGCTTTCAGTTCATTTTAATTCATTTATTTCCTTCAAGTTTTTTTCCTTTTCAGCAAGTAGTTAGAAACCACTAATCACACACCTTCACTCATCTAGAATTCACCTTACACACACCATCACTCATCTGTTTATAAATACATCACTCCATCTTAGGAAGATAAATTAACCACAAACAACACCCCAACCGACAAAAAGCTTTAAGAGGTTGCTTAAGTACATATAGTACACCTTCACTTCATCAGCTTACGAGCCCCGGGTTGACAATTAATGACATCAATTTAGGAACACTAAATTGACTAAACATGCAAGAGGCATTTATTTGACATTTTATTTATGAAAATAATGGAAATTGGGAGAAAAGGAAGGTGAAAGGTCACAGGTTGCTTGTGAGGAGGAAATTGAAGGAAACTAATATAAAATGAAGAAAATAGAGGCCTCATTGATAAAAAGGCTTGTGAGGATTAGTTGGCAAGATTTTGACAAGTTTTTGGTGGAGCTTTCTTCTATTCTTTCTCTCTCTCATACTCTTGGACACTTAGAGTTTTCTTGGAGCACTCTTGGAGGAGTGTGGCATACTTGGAATTTGGAGCAAGAAGGCAAAGGAAAAGTAGGAAAGCATAAGAGGACATCAGGATCAACAGCTACAATGGGCTTTGCTTGCAGGTACTGAGTTGCATGTATGATTTCCTTGCTAGTTTTTGCATGCATGACACAAGCATGTGGTTTCTTGGTTATGATATGTCATTGGTATGGTGGATTGCCTGGATTGACAATGGTTTTGCCTAGCCTTGTCATTTCCTAGATATCCACGGTGTTGTGGGTTTTGCTTTTGTTTTTCGATTGGTTTTCTTGTTCCTTTGGTTGTGGGTTGAGTTACTAGTTCCTGGAGCCTTGGTTGGACAAATGCTCTGGATCCTTGTAACAACTCGGGTTGAGTTACTAGTCCTAGAAGCCTTGGTTGGACAAACGCTTTGGAAGATCTTGGTGGGTTGAGTTACTAGTCCTTGAATACTTGGTTAGACAAATGCTTTCGAAGCCCTTGGTGGGTTGAGTTACTAGTCCTGGAAGCCTTGATTAGACAAATGCTTTGGAAGCCCTTGGTGGGTTGAGTTACTAGTCCTGGAAGCCTTGGTTGGACAAACAATTTGGAAGCTTGACGACAGCTATGGATTGAGTTACTAGTCCCAGAAGCCTTGGTTGGACAAACGCTTTGGAAGCCTGATGACAATTATGGGTTGAGATACTAGTTCTGGAAGTCGGGTTGGAACAAACGTTCTGAAGCCCTGGACAACTTGAGTAGAGACTAATCTGGTGATGGTTTGTGATGTCTAATCGTGAGATAGTATCACTGTTTGATGGGTTGAGGTGGTTTGGCCTCAGGAAGCCTTAGTTCGGTTTTGATGGATTGTTCCATGAGATCCCACATTCATGCTTGGAATATGGTACGGGGGTGACTGGCTGAAGAGAGATTTGGCTCAATCATGTCTATGATCAGGTGGTTCCTGGAAGTCCCAAATATGATTGGTTGTTGCATCATTAATATGAGGTTATTTCTCCTTTTTATTTCATGAGTATTATATTGGTTCATATATGGATTATATGGTTATTGTTTCCTTGGTATTTCTGTTGTTATTATGTTGGTTATGAATATGTATTATGACAGTGGTGATGTATGGCTCTCATCATGTTTTTACTTGTAAATGAATGAGTCATATCTGATACTACAGGGTGGTATCAGAGCAGGTTACACTTTCTTTGGGTCATATCCGATACCACAGTGGTATCAGAGTGGGTTCCATTATTTTTGGGTGATATCTGATACCACAGGGTGGTATTAGAGCATGGTTCACCCCTCAGACTAGATGGGCAATGTGTTGGTCATGCATTCATGTCGGTTGCATATGTGTTACTTATGCTTTTAGTCCATGTGGTTGTTTCATTTGCATGGTGTTGATCATGGTTGTAGTGATGTCACCATGCAAATGTTGTTGATGTTGTTGTTGGGATGCTTTAGACATGAATGCATGTCAGTTGTATATGAATTTGTTATGCATGTTAGTGTCCATATGTTATTATGCAATCATTGTCATGGTTATAACTATGCATGTATAGTAGGTCAAACATGCATTGTGAGGTCACTGTATGCAATTAGGTCATCGTGATGTTATTGGCATGTTATGATGCTAATGAGTTGGTTGAGATAGTGCAAGAGATGCAGATAATCAAAGTGAAGTTGCAACAATGGACTTCAAGGTAAGAGCATATCATCATACAGGTTTGTACGGTGGGCATGCATGTATGTTGGTTAATGTTTGTTAGAAGCATTAGGGTTACTAACATGATTGTCATTCTATTATTATTGTGGTTACATGCATGATAAATGCTAGTTGATTGGTGTAGTCATATGCATATGTGTTGCATAGTCATGAATGATAGTAACCTATGATTGTATGCATTGCTATTGTTGTTTTATGTTAGATAAGTTGATGATTATGTTATATGTTGTTGATAAGTATGTTATAGGTTACTTTGTTGTTGTTATATGATAGTTAGCTTGATTATTAGGTTATATGTTGCTAATGAGCATGCTATATAACTTGTTGTTATATGCTAGTAACTTGATGATTATGTTCATTACATTAAGATCTTGATGTTATATGTATCATGCTAAATTGAATTGGCCTATGCAGATGGTTAGAGTCGTGACATTCAGGTATGAGTTAATACATTGTGATATGATGTCATACTTATCTAGAATGACTTTGCATATGTGATTATTATGCATGAATGATAATTATTTATGAGTTTATGATGTGAACATGTTAGCTAGTTACTGTTATGGATATCATGACCTTATTTATGGTTGAGCTGATACGTTATGAAGTTATATTGTGCTAATCTAGATTGATTGTGGACACAAGATAGCCTCCCCTGAGATACATTAAGGTATGAGTTTTCTTGTGTTGTCTATTTAGTGTTTGAATGTTTGACTGTGTCATTTATTTGGTGTTTGAGTGTTTGGTGTCTATTCTGTCATCTATTTGTTGTCTGAATGTTTGATTACTTGAATGATAAGAGTATGTATCAATAAGATTTCTTGCCAAAATGATCTTGTTTTAAGATGGTTGTACTAATACATATGTGTTGAGACAGCTGATATGTACTTGAGTGTAAGTAGGTGATAGTTGCAGCATTATGTATTATGACTAAAGAATGTTAGTTGATTGTTGGGTATAACATGGTTGTTAGACTTGGTAAAGGTGTATTTCAAATTAATATACATGATTTTTTGATATTTGGAATGTGAAACTGACATGTGTGAGAAGTTGCAGGGCAACATTCCTAGTATTAGCTTGATAAGGTAATAGTTGATGTATTTATATAACTAACAGTTGGTGACGTGACAATGCATAATAAGACTCAATTGTAACAAGGAAATGGTAAAATAAAGGAATTGGGTGAAAATTCCTTTGGCTATGTTTGGAAACCGCAATTCCAATCGAATAAGTGCTTTGCATACATGAAGTCTTCTTAACCTTGAATTTGACTGACATTATGAGGATATGTGTTATATTCATAAATATGTATTTGATAGGTATAACAATTGGTTCTAGTTATGGCTAGATTTGTCAAAGGATTGGAGTCCCTTGAGAGATGGCGTGGATGTGTTCAGTTGCAAGCAACGTGCTTGTCATAACAAGGTAAGCTAATTGATATATAGTTATATTATTTATATATTGACAATTATGTGTTTATGATAATGTGATGCAGGGAGTTGCATGGCAAGAGAGTTGCCATGAAATCTTGAAGAAGGCTCGGGTTGAGCTTTCCTTGGGAACCATGGAGATTGAGTCACGGTGTTTATTGCTAGTCTTGTGCTTTTGGTCTTTTATGATTTGTTGTGCTCGATTGTGGCTTTGTTTACATCTGGTGTCTGGTCATACCGCTTTGTTTGTGGTGTCGTATTGTTATTGGTTTTCTCTTATTTGCTTCTTGTTCTTGTCTTTTTTTTATGATTCTTGGGAATTGGTTGGGAAAAGAGGAAATTTATAGGAGCTTGGGAAGAGTTGAATGAAACCCAACATGTAATGAAGCTTTGTGCATGTATAAGGGAAACTGAAGGCAAGAGTATGACAGTCAGTTGGATTGGTTGGGTCCAATGGGGTAAATGGACAATGGCAGGACAACCATGAGAAAGGTATCAGGAAAGGTGAAGTAAATGGATTTGAGGCATCACATGCCTTGGCTATGTTGGGAACGATTGTTCTCATTGTTTTGCATGGTGTGCACAGATAAAGGGAGTTCTCTTAACCTTGACCTTATGATATCTGGTAATTATGTTATGATCATGATTATGATGATGTTTATATATGTATACTTATATGTATGTATGTATGTATGTTGTGTCTGACAGGGTCATCATGGATCATGGTTATTTAATGCTAATTTTTATATGTATATATGTGTGTGTGTATGTCGTTGTCTGATAGGATCATGATTTTTTATGCTAATGTTTATGTATATGTATGCATGTATCCATGTATCTATGTCACTGCCCGACAAGGTTATCAGGGATCATTCTTGTGGAGGAATGATTGCTTATGCAGGTGAATGGCATGACGAGGTTCCTGGTCTTATGGGGAATCAAGTGGGGAGAATAGTCATGACAAATATACGAGGTCAATATCATGTGGATATGAATTGATATTTTATGCTTGTATTATGCCTATGTTTATGTTATGATAAGTAACTCCAAGGGATACATCAATTGAATGAAAGTAGTGAGATTCGAGGCATGCTAAGATAAGCATGGATGGCGGTGAGAGACTCGAAGCAAGGTTGCTTGGTAGAGGAAATATGGTCTTGGATGTGCAATGCTATTGTTGTGTATATGTTGTGCATATTTTATATTCAGTGATTGTATCTATGGTGTTGTGTGCATATTGCATATGCAGTGCTGGGTATAGATGGTGTTATGTACATGTTGGATATGCGGTGTTGTTTACATATTATGCATGATGGATATGCGGCGTTGTGTGCATATGGTGTTGTGCGTATGTTGGATATGTAGTGTTGTGTACATATGATGTTATGTACATGTTGTATATGCAGCGCTATGTACATACGGTGTTGTGTGCATGTTGTACAAGTGGTACTATGTACATATGGTGTTGTGTGCATGATCGTACATGTGGTGTTGTGTGGACGGGGCGTTGTGTGGAGGGGGCGTTGTGTACATGTCATGCACGTGACATTGTGTACATATGGTGTCATGTACGTGTCATGCATGTGGTACTATGTACATGTGGTATTGTGTACGCGTCGTACAGGTGGTGCAGTGTGCATGCGGCATTGTGTACATGTTGTGTAGGTGGTGCCTTGTACATATGATGTTGTGCACATGTTGCTCAGGTGGTGTTTTGTACAGGTGGTGCTATGCACATGTTGTACATGTGGTATTGTGTGCATGTCGTACATGTTGTGTTGAGGGCACGCGGTACTATGTATGTACATTATGTAGTCGTGGTATCGTGACATATGTCTTCATTATGTTGTACTTTGTGTATGTATTTGTCTTGTATTGTACATCGAGTGTAGGTGTATGTATTGTGTTGTGGTGTACACCAAATGTAGGGGTATGTATTGTGTTGTGTTGTACAATGGGTGTAGGTGTATGTGTGGTATGTTAGGTGTAGGTGCATGTATTGCATGGGGTTGTATTTCATGTGCGGTTGTATGTGTGTGATGCACACTATGTGTATGTGCACATGGTTGAGGAGAAGGCACTGGGTGTTTTTGGGGTGTGGAAACCGATCCAATGTGCGTACAAAATACGAACAAAGGTAGAGGCTAAGGATTGATTAAAGGATAAGTATCAATATTTTATTTCAAATTTATTATGCACATGATTTATGATTCTGGTCTGTGATGATTACATGCGATCTATGATTCTGGTTTATGACGGTTACATGTGACTTATGATTTTGATCTATGATGATTGTGTTTTGAGATAACCTGATGTGATATGTTTATGCATAATGATTTGATCAAAGATGCTAGTTTGAATTGTTGTGACAAGAAGTAAACAGGATTGCAAGTGTACCTTACTGATGAGCTATCAATGAGGTATGGTGTGAATTTATTTCAATTTATTTTAAATCTAGTAGTAGTTATGTGCTTGGTATAGGAAAGCATGGGAAATGCCTAGGTTGGGTGATTGAAACTGATTGCAAGAATTAGCAACGTCAGTGAAAGGAATTGAAACAGGAAGCAGTATGTGAGTAAAACATTAACGAGCAGGGCCATTATGGGACACTGGTACCCAATAGTGTCCATTGATTTCCATGAGCATGCTATGATGGTATGATGGTTTTAAGGTAGGGATATGCCGTGGTTTTTGGACCTTATGATGCAAGGAAACCTTCTTGAGGGATGGATTGCCCAGGATGGGGTTGCCAACGGAACTTGGAAGATGTGTGATTGCATGGAAGGGGGTGACCAGATTTCTCGAGGGACTGTGTAGCAGAGAAGGGAAGGTCAGGGATATATCTGTTTTGGTCATTAGCATTGCCAGATGGAATCAAATGCATATTGGGAGTGTGCCCTAAAACAATGAATAGGTAATTATTCACTGAGAGGACAAGTGGCGCAGGATTATAGTGCTGAACATTAGATGGAGGTTTGACCTTGTAGTGGATTTTGGACTTCCTGGAAAGGAGGTGAATCCTGGTATTACTTTTAGGGTGGAGGTGTGAGCCTCTTGATTCCCTTGTTGTGGATGTGGGCGTTGTGTCCTTTTATTTGTTGGTTGAGAAAATGTGAAAATATGTATATGCATGTATTATTGCAAATACTGTATCGAGTTGGATTTATAAAGCTCCATAGATAGTATGATTATTTTTTGGGTGAAGCAAATGTGTATGTGTGTATATGTGGTTATTATTGTAAATAACGTAATGAGTTGTGTTATAAAGCTCTAGTAAACAATATGTTTGTCATGTTTTAGCATACGATCATTTTAAATACTGCAACGAGCTATGTTATAAAGCCCCATGGGCAGTATGTTTTGTTTTCATCGGTCTTGCTGGTTATAGGTGTCATTGAACATCGAGGACAGTGTTCCCCTAAGGGGGAGGGTTATGTACAACCTTGGTTAAAAAATCCATGTAGAAATATATAAGACCATGTTCGTTACAAGCTAAATAGTGGGCAAAACATCCTAGTGGGTATTCATTCGATTTATTATAGCTAAGGAAATTGGCAAAGGCTTTGGAAAGGAAAGAGGCATTTATTTGACATTTTATTTATGAAAATAATGGAAATTAGGAGAAAAGGAAGGTGAAAGGTCACAAGTTGCATGTGAGGAGGAAATTAAAGGAAAATAATAGAACATGAATAAAATAGAGGCCTCATTATTAAAAAGGCTTATGAGGATCAGTTGGCAAGCTTTTGACAGGTTTTTGGTGGAACTCTCTTCTAGTCTTTTTCTCTCTCTCGTACTCTTGGACACTTAGAGTTTTCCTGGAGAACTCTTGGAGGAGTGTGGAATACTTGGAGTTTGGAGCAATAAGGTAAAGGAAACATAGGAAAGTGCAAGAGGACATTGGGATCAATAGCTACAGTTGCTTGTAGGTGCTATTAAGCCTCACAATTTCTTCTTTTTGACACCCTTTTTCACCTATTTTATTCTTCTTTGACCATCATAATCACTCAATGGGCATCAAGTCACAAAATTTATGGCATGGCAGGTATATAGTTGTCTTGTATTTCATAAGTTGATAATTTTCTTTATTGTTAGGCTAATATTTGCTTTAGCTACCGAATTGGGATGATTCTGTAACTAATGTCTGATTCTACAACCAAGCCCGTGGTTTGATAGGTTCCAAGGTGCCAGCTGGAGAGAGAAATATATGGAAAGGTGGCGATCAATGCACTTGATGATTCCCTCATACCTTCATGAACAAGATTGATAAAAGAAGCTTCTAGTTACATGGTCAAGGATAAAGTCAACTTTGTAAGCTATAACAGGTGAGTGAGGAACAAGATATATGCCTCACGATTTGCTTTGTTAATAGCAAATCGTGAGAGAATTTTGTTATGGTATCTTTTCATAGTTAATTTTAGCATTTTGTTAGCAAGGATAGGCATAAAGCTCTGAACATTTAATGATACAGGCTTTATAAAAGACCTCGCAACAGACACAAACAAAATGATTTTTTATGCGACAGTGAAGACTTAAAACTCTGTTTTTAATATTCAATTTATGATGAACCTTTTCATTTCCATGTGTGGTTGACTGTTTGATTGATAGCGTGATTACCTACTTCTCGTGGAGGGACCCCAGGGACCCCATGAGTAGTAAGGATTTTTTTTCGTTTTCAGTAGATAGAATTTATGTATAATTTCATAAGCTTTATGTTCTGTTCAATTGAGTAGATGCGTTTTTAATTTCTTTCAAATCCAAATTATGATTCTTTTACTAATCATCTCTTTTGTTTATATATGCACATGAATTAAACTTAACAGTAGTGATAACAACGATATGATTTATGCTTAGACAAAACTTTATTTGCCTTATAGAACAAAGTATTTATTTGCATAATTAGGTGTTTCATTTCAAACATAAGTGATTTATAATTCAAGCAAGTGTGGATGTAGTTAAGCATAGATTTATTTCATTTTGGTTTCAAACAATTATGAATGATATTCTTATAGATGTTTAATGAGATTAATAGTATCCTTTTCCTTTGAAATCGAGTGTGTGTATAAATAGTGTGAAGAGTGCAATTAATTTTCATTTACAATAAGTGTGGGATTGATTTACTTATATGCAGAGTTGTGAGATTTTCTTTTGAAGTAGAGTGTGAGATTTTCCATAAGTAGTCTTCGGTAAAAGAGTGTGATCATTTCATTTTCTAGGAATAATTGCTTTTCTCATGTGCATTTCAATAACTTAATTTAGAATTTATATTTCGATAACTGAACTTAATGTAGAATTGGTGTCAATAATCAAAGACTTCTAGTATACACAATACACTTACACTTCATCAGCTTAGTAGCCCTAATCAATAATTTAAGGTTAATTAAATTACCAAACATTTTCGTGTTATTGCCAAGGATGTGTAAATAGGAGTCTTTTCTTTTTACTATTAAAAAAAAAAAAACCAACCAAACAAACAAACCATGATATGCATAGGGAAAGAGATTCTAGGGGTAGATTTGAAGGTAGAGGTAAAAGTTTAATTCCAACGTCATCACTCACCCCACCATGACCTCGTAGTACCACACCACCCACTCAAACTCATATTCCATCATTTGTAGGCAAACATAAACTTCTTAAGGTACTTAGATCTGAAATCCAACCTAGAGATTCACCAACCTCATCAGTTGAAGCAGTAATAGAAGAAGAAGATCCTACATCCACAACAAAAGGAGTAGTTTTTCTATCTTCAACTAGAGAAAGACTTCTAGGACAAGAGCTAGAGATCCTTAGTGAAGAAGAAGAGGAAGAAACTATTTTTAACTTACCATTGATAGAAGAACCAGAACCAGAAGAGTTAGAAGAAGAATTAGAAAACTCAATTTTGGAACCTTATATTAGTTCTGAAGAATCTACAATGGCTGGAGAAGGGGAAGGAGAGGTACATAATGTTAATGGTGAACAACCTAGGATTGGAGGAGGAAGAGGAGGAAATAGATGAGGAAGAGGTGGAAGAGGTGGAGGAAGAGGGAGAGGAGGAGGTAGAGGAGATCCAAAACCCTTTGGATTTCCTATTCTTGATGAAGCTACAACAACTACAATGAAAAACATCTCACCCTCCATCCTTCCAAATTTTCATGGATTAAGAAGTGAGGATCCTGAAACATTTATCTTTGAGTTTGAAGTTTTATATAGATCTTAGGATTACTTGCTTGGCACTCAAAAGTTGAAATTGTTTCCAACAACTCTTAAGGACGCAACATTAAAATGGTTCATGGGCTTAGGAGTACATTCTATAAGAATATGGGAATAAATGAAAACTTCATTCTTAGAGAAATATAAGGATTATTGTATGCCCCATAATCTTAAGGATGAAGTATTTAAAATGATGCAGAAAGAAGATGAAAATCTTGAAGATTTCATTGAAAGATTTGCTTATGATGTTAAAAGGGCTAAAATGCATGAACTAGATGAAGAAACTTTGAAAGCTCTTTTATTAAAATTCATTAGAGATGAGTGGATTGATCTTCTCAATTTGATGGGTAAGGGAGATATTTCTTAGTTATCATTTGGAGAAATTTGTGAGTTATGCATACACATTTCAAGAGGTAAGGCAAGAACTGGGAAAAATCCAAGAGACCCTCTCATGTCTAGGATTAATAAATCTGTAGCTGGGACTATAAGTAGCGATGAATTAGGCAATTTGCTTGACAATTTTAAAACAAACATTTTGGGAAGTCTTAGTGAACAATTATATACCCTTAAAGTGCAAAACAAGCAAAATGCTACATTGTCAATCTTTTATCCCAAATGTAGAAAGAAACATGCTCTCAGAGAATGCCCTCTTGACTTAAAAGTGTAGAAACCTGTGTTATATGTGCATAAAATCATGATACACAAGAATGTCCTTCAATACCAGGTCTTAAAGTTGTTTATCGAGAGAAAATAATACCAAATCAAGTAGATCCCCTCTATTTTATTGCTAAGAGACCATTGCAAAATTCACAACCAAATATGACTCAGGGATTTAACACTCAAGCATTTGCACAACCATCACAAAACAATTGGACTGCACCCATGCCTTGGCAATCTTGGCCTCAACCTTAGGCACAAGGATGACAAAATCCTTATGGAAAATATCTTCAATATCCTCAATATTAACAACCTTACCCTATTTTCCCACCACAATATATTCCTCAACATGTTCAACCAACTCAACCTCAAAATCCGAATCCACAACTTTCATTACCATTCCCTCAAAGGCCAAATCAATTGCTTGCTCAACCACTTCCATATCTAAATAATAATAAAAATTCACAACCTGTTTACAATATGGAAGGACAAAATTCCCAAACCTACATGATAACTCCACTAGATCTAAACAATGTCCAACTTAGATCTGGTAGAGTATTGGAAAAGAAGTCCCCATCGGTTGTTATTCAAGAATCTGAAAAGGAGAATCTCCCTGAAAAAGAGAAGTCTCTTAGTCAAGAAGAAAAATCTAAAAAGCAAACCACCCCTATACATTCTGATGGTATTCCAATAAACTCAATTCCTATCATAGAACAACCTTCAGTATTTGTCCAAACACCACCTTTTCCTGAGAGATTAAAAATTAAAAAAGGGGTAGAAAAACATATTTTATTGCTTGATTATGATATGATAAATGAACCGAATAATGTTTGTATAAAAATTCCTTTGTTACAAGCTATCAAAGAAATACCAATATTTGCAAAGACAATCAGGGAATTAAGTATTAAGAGGCCAGGAAGAAAGAGAAAAGAAATCAAAAGAATTCAGTTAGTTGGAACGATGGGAAAAACTACAATTCAGAAATACCTTGATCCAGGAAGTCCTATTGTGAAAACACATATCAATGGTAGTGAAATTCCAAATACATTGATTGATTTAGGAGAAACCATAAACATCATGAGTAAACAAACTATGAATCAATTGAAACTTCCTAATATTCAATATACACCTACATTGTTGCAATTAGCAGACAAATCTGTTATTAAACCTGATGGTGTATTAGAAGACATATTTGTATCCTTAGATTCTTGGGAGTATCCTTTTGATTTTATGATTCTAACACCCAAGATTAATTTAGGAGGACATACATTGATTCTAGGAAGACCGTGGTTAGCTACAACTGATGCTTTTATACGTTGTAGATTTGGTGATATGTTTATTTTTTATGGAAGTTCAACAAAGAAATTCACATTATATCCTCCTGCAAAAACAACAATAGAAGTAGAAAGTGAAGAATGGATAGATGATGATATTGATATACGACCAATCTTTGTTACTTCACAAATAGATGAAGAAGATAAGATTTTGAATTTAATGGAAATTAATGAGTCTTCCTCATATTGTAAATCTAATCAAAGTTTTCAAGAACAATGCAATATTGAATATTTATCATCTCGCCAATTATCTTTACATTCTATGAAAAAATTGGCAATTCTCTAATAGAAATCTTCCCAGAAAAAACCTTGAATATCAATACTAATCTTGAAGAATTTCAAAAGAAAGATTTAATAAAGATGTTACAAGAACATTCCTCTGCTTATGCATGGGAATACACTGACATGAAAGGAATTGATCCTAATACTTGTACACATCATATTTACATCAAAGAAAATGCTAAACCAATCTGACAGCCTCAGAGAAGAATGAATCCAAATTTGAGAGAAATTGTTAAAGAGGAATTACAAACATTGTTAAATGTGAATTTCATTTATCCAATATCAGAATGCCAATGGGTTTCACCATTGGTAATTGTTCCTAAAAATAATGGAAAATGGAGAGTATGCATTGACTATAGGGAATTGTATAAAACTACCTTAAAAGATCATTTTCCACTTCCTTTCATAGATCAAGTTTTAGACACACTGGCAGGAAAGAAATATTTCTCATTTATAGATGGTTTTAGTGGATATAACCAGATCCAGATAGCTCTAGAAGATCAAGATAAAACCACTTTTACCTGTCCATGGGGAACCTATGCCTACCGAGTACTTTCTTTTGGGTTGTGTAATGCACTCGCAACATTCCAAAGGGCAGTTTTAGGAATTTTTTTTATTATCTAATTCATGATTGTGTGGAAGTTTACATGGATGATTTTACGATCTATGGAAATTATTTTGAAGAAGCTCTTAAAAATTTGGAAAAAGTTCTCATTGGATGTAAGGAAGCAAATCTCTTATTAAGCCATGAAAAATGTTTTATGATGTTTACTGAGGGGATTGTTTTAGGACACCATCTTTAAGGGAATGGAATTAGAGTGGATATATCTAAAGTAGAAGCTATTTATAAATTATCAATTCCAACTTGTCAAAGAGATGTCAGAAGTTTTCTTCATTTTACTGGTTACTATAGAAGATTCATACAAAACTTTACAAAAGTTCCTTCTCCACTTTTCAAATTTCTCACAAAAGATTGTGAATTCAATTGGAATTTTGATTGCCAAAAAACTTTTGAAACATTGAAAGGAAATATTTCTGAAACACCTATTCTAAGAGGGCCAAACTAGAAATTACCTTTTCACATTTCAATCTATGCTTCAGATACAACATTAGGAGTTGTATTAGGACAAAAATATTTAACTCCTTATGCCATTTCCTACACCGATAAAAATTTTACTCCTACAAAGTTAGATTATACTATAACAGAAAAGGAGTTTTTAGCTGTTGTCCATGCCATTAATAAATTCTTACATTACATCATTGATTACAAAACCTTTGCACATACAAATCATTCTACAATTAGGTAGTTAATGAATAAACCAATTACTAATGGCAAAATTACAGGATGGTTATTATTGTTACAAGAATTCAATATTACTATTTTGGATCAACCTGGGAAAAAAAATACAGTTGCTGACTTTCTATCTAGGATTCAAAATGATAATAATGATGTAGCTGTAGAAGATAATTTTCCTGATGAATATCTTTTTGCAGTATCTATTAAATCTCCTTGGTTTGTAGATATTGCTAATTATTGGCTACAAGAAAGTTACCATTATATTTGTCTCGTCGAGAGAAAAGAAAGGTAATTCGAATTAGTGCATCTTACTCATGGATAAATGGAGAATTGTACAAAACAAGGTGAGATCTGATTATTCGAAGATGTGTCAAAGAAGATGAAGTATTAGAGATACTAAAGGCTTGTCCTGATGAACCATGTGGAGGACACTTCGTTGATAAAAGAATTGCTTACAGAATCCTTCTCTTAGGATATTATTGGCCTTCCCTTTTCAAGGATGCCAAATAATATGTAAAGAGATGTGATAGTTGTAAACGAATGGAGAAACCTGTTCCTTCAGATGAAATGCCTCTGCAACCTCAGGTACTCATTAAACCTTTTGAGAAATGGGCTCTGGCTTTTGTTTCTCCAATTAATCCACCATCCAGATAAAAAAGGTATATTCTTGTTTGCACTGATTATGTTACGAAATGGTCAGAAGCTAAAGCACTTTCTTTTGCTACTGAAATGTTGTAGTTTCATTTTTTTTAAAGGATATTTTTACTCGTTTTGGTGTCCCAAGGGAAATTATGACAGATCAAGGTACTCAATTTACATCCAAGTTGGTACAGAAAATAATTGAGGAATATAAAATCAAACATTGGAAGTCCACTCCAAATCATCCACAGGCAAATGGACAGGGGGAATCCACCAATAAATTAATTGAAGCAATTCTTACTAAGACTGTGAATCTGCATAAAAGAGATTGGGCAGAAAAGCTTCCAGAAGCTTTATGGTCATACCATACCACATGGAGAAACACTACAGTACATACTCCCTATGAACTTGTTTATGGGAAGCAAGTCTTATTTCCTATTGAGTTCAAGGTAAAAGCCTTCAAGACAACAGTTAAATTAGGTCTTGAACTATCTGAAGCACATAAACAAAGAATGGAGCAACTAAATGAACTAGAGGAGATGAGACAGGATGTTATTCAAAGAACCAACATAGTTCAACAACAAAGATCCAGGTGACATGACAAGTACATGAAGGAAAGACAATTTCAGCCAGGAGATTGGGCATTACTTTTTGACTCAAAGTTTAAAGATTTTCAAGGAAAATTTCAAACTCATTGGATTGGGCCTTATGAGATTGAAACTGTCTTTGATAATGGTGTAGTCAGGATCAAAACCATTGATGAAGAAAGAGTGACATTCCTTGTAAATGGTCATCAATTGAGAATTTATCAAAAACCATTGACAAATGAAGAATTTGTTAAAAACTTTCAAGACAATGTTGATTTAAAGATGATTAGGAAGGATTTTCCTTCCTCTCCAACTTGATTTGTAAAGCTTTTTGTTTTCTAAAAAAAATAAATGAAAATAATAATAATAATAATAATAAAAGATAAATTGTATAAACATGAAACCAACAGTGTTGGCATGTTTATACAGAAAATTTAGAGTGAAAACCAAGTATTCTTGGCAACCTAAATGTTCTTTTTCATTCTTATTCTAATCTCCATTTTATTTATATCCTTCTTTTTCTTTTCAGAATAAGTAGCTACAGAATGTTGAGAATCTGTAGCTTTGACAAAGTTTTGCAACTGATATTGACAAGAATCATTCACTAGGATAATTGAAGATTTTAGCAGAAGGGAATGATCAAGCCTACAATTGAAATCACCTAAGGACAATTCAAAAAGAACAATCAAGCATTAGAATAAAAAACTTGACGATATGTAAATAAAGGTAAAAACATTAGATTATGAAACACTGTAGACATTGCACCGCCATTTGATATAATGATTATTGTTCTAACTTCAGACTCAGTTATAAATATCATGTCATATCAATGAAGTTAGCTGGAAAAGCCCATTTTCCATTCATCATTACACAAACACTTCATTTTTGAAACCCTGTTTCATTGATAATTCCGCTCACTCATATCCATTCATACTTTGTTTTCTCAAGAGCCATTTTACTCATTTCCTACCATTTCACTCTCGTCCATACTCATATTTATGAATCCGATATCATTCCAAAACCTTGTCAAAGAAGAAATTGTGGAGTAAAACTTCACCAACATGGGAGCCATTGTTAGAATAGAGCCAAATGGAAAGCAGTTTATGGAAGGGTACCCACAGATCAAGCAGATGCTACAACAAGCACAATGGTTGGATTTAATAGAAAAATCGATGGTTATGAAAAAGAGGTTACCAAGTCTTTTGCCCAAGCCTTTGATGGAACTGAAGCAAAAATCGGGGACATCAAAATAGTGGTGACAAAATCCTTCATGGTCGAGGTAACTAGACTACCGAGGGTTAGCGAGAGGTGGTTCAAAAACAGTGGAATTGAAGGGGATGAATGGAAGGCATTTCTAAATAACCCACGTATGGATACTATTGTCTTTAAAAAGGATATTCCAAGCACAAATCTCAAAAGTAAATGGAGGAATTTATTGTTAGTTATTTATAAGTTCATTATTGTGAGGGTAGATTCGGTAACATGTTTTTCTACCACATCCATTTAATGGTTCACTTCCCTGAAGGAAATGAAATCAATTTACCTTATTTTCTACTTAATAGCTTGAAGAAGATGTCCGGTAATACTCAAAGAAAAATACAGTCCACTGAAAATACTATGTATCATCATGGTCTTGTAAAATTTCTTATTGAACCTCATCTTGAGAGTTTAAGAGATAACTGGGAGAGTTTTCTAATCATAAATCATTTTAAGGAAATAGAGCAAGAAGAACCTAGTAGCAGTAAGGTAAAGAGAAGCAAGAGAAAATTATCTAAAAACCCTACTGATAACCCACTTCTACAATCAGAGCAACATTCAGAAGATGAAATTCCCCTTGTAAATGTTTTAGAAAACATAAAGAAGAAAAGTGTTAGAAGAAAGAAATCCAATGAAAAAGAAGAAAATACACCCAAAAAGAAAATAGAGGAAACAAAGGAAGCCATCATAGAACAAAAGAAAACTCCTCTTAGTAAAACTTCATCTACTGTTAGGAGAATTGCCGGACTCAACAAATCAACAAAGGAATCATTTCAACAATCTGTAGAATTTGTCAATTTGGAGGAAGATGAAGAACTGAAGATTCCATCGCCTATAGTTCCATCACCAACTTTATCACCAGTTTCATCACCAATTGCTAATACAGTGAGAAGAACACCTGAAATTGACCCAGTTCAACAAGAGATATATGGTTACATAGAGTCTTTCGAGAAGAAACCTACAGAAAAACCCAACACATCCTCAAATCAAGGAATTCAGCCTGATAGTCCACAAGAACCTCCAATTGTGAATACTCTCAAACAAGACATATTTGAATTGGAGACACTTAAAACAGGAACATGAAACATTGAAAGTGTAGAATTAAATACAAAGGACTCAAAATGATAACGTTCTCTTACATCTTGCTCTGTGGTATGATAAGAATAAAAAACTAGAGGAAAAGAACAAATCCCTTAAGAGAAAGGTAAGTATAAGATTTTGGTGAAGAAACCAAGGACGATAGTTGCTAAGAAGAAGGTAAAGAAAACAAACTTGGATGTTCTGGCTCAAGTTTTTGAAGGAGTGCAGTGGTAGAGAAAGGCTATCAA